>JAPMLY010002161.1:0-69343 GCA_026401115.1 Tetraselmis chui
GCATAGTTGTGCGGCAGGTGCGGGGGCTGAAGTGGGCCGGTAGAGTGAATCGAGGTACGGTGGTTACAGTATGAGCGCGGATGTCTGGTTGGGGGGTGGGGGAGGGGGTGTGGGGTCTAACCTCCGTTTCGTCCTGGGGGGACCTAATGATGATAGTCGGCCTGCTCGGCCGGGGGAGACATGGTGGGTTGATTGGGGGAGTTAGCGGCGGTCGGTGGGGTCCCAGGGGTCGCCGCGTTGTCCTCCGACAGGTTGGAGTAGCCGTCGAGGTCGAGTTCCTCGTCTTCAAGGGTGTCGGATGGGAGGGAATGGTGTGTGGGGGCGGTTGGGGGGGGTTGGGTGTCCGTGGGTAGGGGGGGACTGGGGTTGAGAGTGCGTGGAGGAGGGGTAGGGGCACGGGGGGGTGTGAGGGAGGGGTGCGGGGGGACACGAGTTGGGGGGGTTGGGGAG
Organism: Tetraselmis chui; assembly: GCA_026401115.1. Classification (NCBI taxonomy): domain Eukaryota; kingdom Viridiplantae; phylum Chlorophyta; class Chlorodendrophyceae; order Chlorodendrales; family Chlorodendraceae; genus Tetraselmis; species Tetraselmis chui. Next base: position 451 of record JAPMLY010002161.1, read on the forward strand.
GGTTGCTTGCGGGAGGGGCGTGAGGGTTTGGTAATCCCTACTGGGGGTGCTGGTTTGAGTGAGGGGTCTGTGGGGGGGCGTGTGTGGGGAGGGGAGTCTGTTGATGAGGGCGGAGTGGAGAGGGAGAGGGTGGAGTGTTGGGGGAGGGTGGGAGGTGTGGTGAGGGTTGGAGTGGGGTTTGGGGGGACGGGGAGTTGGGAGGGAGGTTGGGTGTGGGGGGCGGGGTGGGGGGGTGAGGCGGAGGAGTCCATGGGTTCAGAGGAGTCTTCGGAGATGATGGGGAGAGGGGAAGGTTGTGTGTAAGGGTGTGGGACCGGGGGGGGGGTGGGAGGGTGGGGGGAGGGGTGGGCGTGGTAGGAGGAGGTTGAGGTGGGGTGTGAGGTCGCGGGTTGGTGAAGTGGCCATGTGTTTTGGGTTGGGAGGGTCGGGGTGTTGGAAAGTTGAATCTCCGGGAGGGAGGAGAGGTCGAGAGGGAGGTCCTCGTCTTCCTGGAGTTGGAAGTCGGAGGGCTCCAGGTGCCACTGGCTGGTGGCATGGGTATCTGCGAGGTGTCTGGTCCATTGTAGGAGGAGGGCTGGGGGGTTGCGGTGGAGTGTGAATTTTTTTGTGATGGTGAGGGGCGGCGGAGAGGGAGAGGTGGTGAAGATGGGGTCCTGGAGTCGGGCTTTCCCGAAGGTGGAGTAGTGGTGTGGGTTGACATTGAGTGTGCAGGTGGATGGAATGCGTGTGCCTCTGTGGGTGTATGTGTGGGTGAGAGGGATGGTGACTGTACCGTTGGTGGAGATGAGTATGCAGTACATTTCGGCACTGAGTGAGACTTGGATGCTGGTGGTGATAGTGGGCGAGTTGGAGGGGTGGGAGCGAAAGTACGAGCCATCAGGGAATTTTTTCAGAGTTGTGTAGTGGTAGAGGCTGAGGGGGTGTTGGGGAGGATGGGCGGGGTTGGGGGTATGTTGTGTGAGGTATTCTGTTGCAGTTTGGGATAGGAGGGTGTATAACCAGTGTGTGGGTGGAATGGTACCGTCGGAGTTAATGCATGGTAGGGAGAGGGAGTGGCGGGATTGGACTAGGACAGTGGTGAGGCAGGTGTCAGCCCAGGATAAGCCGGGGACGTGTCCTGTGACGGGGGGTGGTGTGATGGTGATGGTGTGAAGGTGGTGGTCAGGGGGTACTGGTTCATAGGGTGAACGGGGGAAAATGTGAAGGGATACAGGTCCAGACTGTGAATGAATGGGATTATTGGGCAGGTGGAGGATATTTACCCAGAAGGAGGACGGGTCGGACTCGATCGGGACGGGAGTGTCCAACGGCTGGAGTGCGTCCGCGAACTGGAGGGTGAACTGGGCTTGCTCGGGTAGGTCTTCGAGTTTGCACAGGTTGTGGGATGGGGGGGTGAGACCTGTGGAGGTGAGAGCTGTCGCGAGGTCGGAGGTGAGGAGATCCTGTAGTAGGGCGACTGTTTCTTGGCCGGTGATACCATTGAATATCGGGGAGCGGATCTTCATCCTGCGGCCTGAAACTCCTGGAGCTGAGGCAGCCCGGAGAAAGCGAATTTTCTGCTGACTTAGTTTTTCCAGGAGCGGAGGGGATGAGAGTATGAAGGGGGGCACCGGACCGGCCGAACTGAATTCACGCTGGCGTGAAGTCAGTTGGTACAGGAGCCCCACCGCTACACAGGAGGTAGGAATCGTCAGGTGGATCTCTTGGAAGCTCTTGTGGAGCTCGACTGGCAGGGGGGTGACATCGTTGCATTTCGGGGAGGTGGGGTGGAGGGTTCGTGTAGCGGTCGCGGTCCACCGTGTGTGTTGGGCGATTTCCCTGCCTATTATATTTCGGATGCGGCTGGGGAGATCGGAAAGGTCGCGCAGGCTTTCGAGTAACCAGCGGCGGGCCAACGAGCATGCCGACACGATCGGGTCGGGGTGAGATGGGTCCGGGAGGAAGACTCCGTGGATCCAGAACCGAGCGAGGTGGGGGGGGGTGGTGGAGTACTGGCCTGTGATGAGGAGGGAGTCGACAGTCCTGGTGGAGAGGTCGTCGGCCTGTCCCGTGGTCTCGGTTGACCGTGGGGGGGACAGGACTAGAGGGGTCTGTAGGCCACGGTGGAGAGGGAGGGGGTCCAGTGGCGTGCCCAGGAGTTGCTGGGGGTGGATGAGCTGGGGTGCGGTGAGAAACGGGGTCAGGGGGTGTCCCGCGAGTGCGTTCCGGGGTTGGTAGAGGTCGGTGAAGCGGCCATGCGGCGGGGGGTCCTTCAGAAGGGCCTGCCTATAGGTGGGGGGGGGGGGTAGGGGGCGTAGACATGGCGGTCGAGTAGGATTTCGAGTGAGGGAGGGGGATGTAGGAGGTATGTTTAGCTTTTGTGGTTGGTTTTTGAGAGTCGTTCACGTGTTGGCTGCACGCGACCAGGCCGGATGGGACCTGGGTTTGTTGGATGTTGGCGGCGGACAGGGGCGTCCGGACGCTCGGAGGGGCGCGATGGGGCGCGCTGCCGACCGGTGAAGAAGCTTTTTGTAAGCGATGAGGTGTCAGGGTGTGACGTAGTACTTTGACGGGTACTTGTAAAGATTTTGAAGTGGATGGCGCGGTAGCTGTCGGGAGGATAAAATTCAAATCCCTGGAAGCTGCGCCTTTGAGCGTGTACCGTCTGGTGTCGCTACGGATCCACTGACCATTTTGAGCTAGGCTCGGGTGGGGAGAGGTGAATGGTACACGCTGTTCAGCGGCCCTGTCCACCAGTCTTGCGCTCGATGGGAGGCCAGGCCCAGAGCGAAGACGATCGGCGTTGCTCATTCGAGCTACCGACCCATCCCCGTGTTTTTGAGGTTCAGTAGTACTTTAGTAGTACTTTGGATCTTTTTACTGTCTTTAGTGACGGTAGGATACGTTTTTATCGCTTCCACGAATTACCAGTACTGGTGCACGTACCATCGCGTCTTTAATTTGCTCGAATGCTGACTCGGCTTGAGGAGTCCAGCGAAATTCCGGTGTCTTCTTGGTCAGGTCCGTTAATGGGGTTGCTAGGGTTGCGAATTGGTTGATAAACCTCCGGTAATATCCAGCAAGTCCCAGAAATCCACGTACTTCAGTCACAGATTTCGGTCGGGGCCAATTCTGTACTGCCTCAACCTTGTCGGGGTCCCTTCGGATCTGTCCAGCTTCCACCACATGCCCAAGAAAATTGACGCTCGATCGTCCGAAGTAACACTTAGAGAGTTTGATATGCAACTGGTGTCGCTGCAGCTCTCGTAACACGAGTCGAATATGCTCGAGGTGTTCGTCGGCCGTCTTACTGTAGATCAACACGTCCTCCAGATATACCACGCAGAACTTGCCAAGATACGGGGCCAAAACTCGATTCATCATCGCTTGGAATCCAGCTGGGGCATTACAAAGTCCAAAGGGTAGAACGCAGTATTCGAACAATCCGTAATGAGTTCGGAATGCTGTCTTATGTATGTCGCGCTCCTTGACTCGAACTTGATGATAGCCTTTATACAGGTCCAGCGTGCTGAAATAGTGAGCCCCATATAGCGAGTCGAGTAACTCATCAATCCGGGGTAACGGTGTTCGGTCTTTCCTCGTGAGGTCGTTGAGTTTCCGGTAGTCTACGCACATACGCATGGTACCATCCTTCTTGCGTACAAATGAAATCGGGGCACCGTACGGAGATTTAGACGGACGAATCCAGCCTTTTGCGAGTAAGTCTTGCAACTGTACTTGAACCTCCCGGAGTTCTGCTGGTGACATACGGTACGTTCGCTCCTTGGGTGGTTCATCGCACTCCAAATTAATTTCAAAGTCACACTCGCGAGTTGGCGGTAGACCGTCAGGCTCCTTGATAATGTCCGTAAACTCATTCTGGGAATCTCGTAACGAAGTCGTCCACTCAGGTTGTTGATCAGTGTTGATGTCGTCGACCGCGTCCTGTACTTCTCGTAGTCCAATCACGAAGAGGTCTGCTGGTTGTTGTCTAAGCAGCTTTGCCATCGCATCCGCCTCCAAGTGATGTACTGTCACAGGTACGGTGTACTCGTCGCCAGACACCATAGCTTCGCCAGTTTTACGGTCGCGAATCGTTTTAGTAGACCAATCTATATCCGGGTTGACGGCTTGTAACCAAGGTTGACCGAGGATGATGTCGAATTTATCCAGTTCTGTCGTAATTGCGTCCAGACGTATGTCCAAGGTCCCTACTGTGAGCACTTCATTCCGTAGTCGCTGGCGAGTCGTAGTTGTACTACCATCTGCCAATTTTATCCGGTATTTCTCTCCAGTAACCGTCGGGATGTGATGCTCCCGTACCCACTCAGCCTTGCAGAAATTTTCCGAAGCGCCAGAGTCAACCAAAATACGGCATCGATGTCCGCGTAAGGTGCCTCCCAACACTAACAGACTTGTTCCAGACTGGGTTGTGGATACATGTAGCGTCGCAAGAACACTGTCTTCTAGTCGGACGTTCTTGTTCATCCACCCGTCGATCGGTTTCCCAAAAGTCTCGTAACGAAGAGGGAACTGCTGTTCTCCACAGACTAGATAACCCGTACGCCGTGCCGAAATTAATTCCTTCCAGGTAGCCCATACTGCCGAAGAAGTTGACGTAGCGTCCGGTATCGATCCGGGTCGAACGCGAGCGATATACACGTAGTGCTTATTTTGTCCGGAAGACTCCGTCCCTAAAAGGCGTAAATTTGTTTCGCTCACCTTAAATCCAATTGTCTCCGTAAGAGCTCGCACTGCTGTGTATTCCGGGGTCGCGTCTTCAATCTCCTGTTTGCCACCAGGAAACCAGACCATGCCAGTATCCTCTTTCGCTAGTAACACTCGTCGGCCATCGGTAACAAGAGTCGTCGAGTGAGTCCAGTAGGTCTTCGGGGGATTCTGTAGATTCTGAGGCAGAAATCGAACTCGATCGGTGTCGTCGACGTAGACTTGCGTCGTCCATCTTGTCGGTCCAACATCTTGCCTTCTTCCTTCTATTCCATCGTTCGTGGGGCAGGTAAACACATGTTCTTTCGCCGCGAGCTCGTCGACAAGTCGGAAATTTCGCAGCAGCTTGAACCATGGTTTTGCCCTCCATTTTGGAACCACTATAACCGCTCGCAGATGGGGATGAAGCAGTTTACTCCGCAAATAATGGCCCAAAAAATCTTCTAATTCATTAAATGGCGCATTTAGCCAAATTCTCCGGTACTTCTGTAAATCTCTCTTCTGAAACGGGCGCGCCGGACAGCAAAAATCCTCCGCCACTTGAGAATTAAGGCCGTCATTATCGCTAGCTCCATCTAAGTCGAAAGGTCCGTAGGTCCGAGAGTACTTCAGGAAATACTCCCTATTCATCATCCAGTCGCTAAAGTCCTTGCTCCTAAAGACTGGCCTCAATGTCGTTTGAGGTAACGGGTCTCGTACTTCTTCTGTTCTGGTCTCTTCCTGAGTCGCTGTAGGAGACGAAACCTCATCCTGCAGCTTGCCGCGAGCTGCCGACTCAGGTCTCACTTTCCCGGCCGGGATTTCCTCGTTCTGGCATTCTTCTTGTTCTTTCTGTCTGGGTAGTCGATAGCGATGTGTCCCTTCTTGTGGCAAATGAAGCACTTGCCCTCCTTCTTAAATCTGTCGACCTCCTCTTGAGTGAGGCGTCTAATCTCGTACAGCTCCCGCGGCTTTTCTTCGGTCGCGCCATGCGAATCTTCCTCCGACTCACTGTCGATCTCCTCCACTGCCTCTGAAAAGTCGCTGTCTTCTTCGATGGCGTTCAGTCGGCATGTCGAGCGTTGGGTCGTCTCAATCTTGGTCTCCGCTGCCTCCGCTCGCAGAGCTGCTTGAATCGCCTCGTGTAGGGTCTTAGGGTTTTTCAGGGCAACCTCCTTATGAATCGAGGGTCTCAAACCGCGCTGGAAATCATGTACGTTATCTTCTTCGTGACGGTGAGGAAGCTCCAATAATTGTTCTCGAAAACAGTTCGCGTACTTCAGGACCGTGGTTTTCTGTCTCGCTTTGTCCAAATTCAATCTCGCTTGTTCCGCCGGTGTTCTTCCGCAGAATTCCTGAATTAAGGACTTCTCCATCTCAGAAACTCCGGAAAATCCTCCACCGACTTCATCTCCAGTCTGCGCAACTTGGGAGTACCACCACTTCGATAGTGGTCCTTCCAGAAAGCCAGATACCCAGTACACTCCTCTTTGCTCTTCATGGTTAACGCTGTGATACCGTAGATACCCTCGTGCATGTCGGAACCAGTTTCTCAGTTCGTCGATGTTAGTCGTAGCGATGCTCTTGATCTTGGCTGGTTTGACATCGTTCGGCATCATGCTTGGCATCTCTCGCGTCCTCTCCGATCTCAATTGTTCTCCTCGAAGAAAATTCTCCGTTTCTCGGCTTCTGTTCACTCGTCCTTCAAAATGTTTGAAACCGTTGTCGACGTGGTCACGCAGTTGAGATAGCTCAGTCGAAAAAGTGTCAACTCGGTTACTTAGTCGTTGTAGCATCTCGGTGACGTGTACCGACATAGGCTCCATCGTGGGGCTCGATCCTTCTCGCACTGTCTGTCTTCTACCATCTGTCGACGTCGGCTGTGTCGGCCCAGAAGGCGCCCCCTCTGGTCGACCATCAACTTCCTATGGTAGTCTCTCTCCTGCTCGGTTAGACATCTTCGTCTCGTCTAGCTGTTCTGAGGCTCCGAAACCACGTGTGAGGTGCTACTTTGGTTAGGCTAAGTTGGCAACCTTAGACTAATAGTAGAACCTAATCTCTGGATCTAATTATACAGCGTAGAGAGAATTAGTAAGATTGTCTTAGGAACAGGGTTTCTTACAATTTGGGTGTGGCGTGATTCTATTATGTACCGGTCTCTCACCTCTACCAGTAAGTCCCCGTCTTAAATATCCACACCTCAGGTGTTCTAGAAACAGCCTTAGAACATGTAGCTTGTGCTGTCTGCTAACTAAACCAAACTATTACTAGTGATACAGGTTAACTCAGGTTACATGTACCGTCTATCTAATCTTATCACACAAGCTCTTAGAACTATCTAGAAGAGAACTATCTAGAAGAGATACTGCTAGTAACTCTGTACTGTCGAGGGAAAATACGGCGATACAGTTGTACTGCCGTGATGACAATAAAAGAGTCACTGAATATCGCTAAGATACAGGTACCATTTAGAGGAAATAAATAATGTCAGATACTAGCACTTAGCTAAATGGCTAGGATATGACAATTATGATCGACCATCTAACTCGAATGGCCCATTTTCTGCCGTGTAAAGAGAGTGTAACAATAACATAGAAAACTGCTACATTATTTTTATATGGAGTCTACATATCACACGGACTACCTCGAGTGATGGTCAGTGACCGCGACCCGAAGTTCGTCAACGACCTATGGCATTCGCTTTGGAGACGCCTTGGAACGCGATTGAATATGTCTTTTAGTCGACACCCGTAGACGGATGGACTAACGGAACGCGTCAACATCACATTTCAGCAGGTGCTACGTTGCTTTTGTTGCTGCGATGGCTCAAATTGGACATATTTGTTGCCAAAAGTGGAATTCGCGTACAACGCAACTCGTGCGCTCGGAATTGAGCACACTCCCTTCGAGTCTAATTTTGGTTATCGTATGAGGATCCTTCTTACTTGTTGTTCAGCATCCGACCTTCGATTCCGGCTTCGCAAAACTCGTGAGAGCGGTTGAGATTGTTATAGGAAGTACACACTTTGGTACGTTCAGTGTTGCAGCTACACAAGGATGAGATGCAATCTCGTTCGGAACCGTTGACTGCCCCGCACTTCATTCGAGGAGACAAGGTGACCATTGTTACAAAGAATCTCCTCTTACGCGGACCGCCTGACGGAAAGCTGCGTGATCAATAGCTTGGACCTTTTACAATCAAGGAGCAAATTGGAAAACACAATTATAAATTGAAACTTCGAGCAAAACTACACTTACACCATGTGTTGCACGTCAACAATTTAAGACCTTGCTCTATGACTTCGCTACGACATGGAACCCCGGTAATTGTTCCATAGGGAGACGACGAAAAGTTTGACGTCTCTCACATCTTTGATGTGTGCATAAAGTCGTTACCTGAACGACGAGGAAAATACGTGCTCTTTATGACACACTTTATTAGCGATGACGATATTCCACTTGTGTGGCACCGGGTGAACGAAGTACATCGTACATTGGCGGTACACGATTTCTTGGAGACGCCCAAATGGCACGCGTTTTTCAAGACTCGCGTGCACATCGACTTTATAGGTGCTCACACAACGCGTAGTCATGAATCCCGGTAACCTCCGTAGTAAAGGAGCCTAGACCACGGAGGTTAGTCTTACGATAGGCCTCAATGAAATGAAATAAAATGAAATGAAATGAAATGAAATGAATGGAACTGAATGGAAATGAAATGAAATGAATGGAAATGAAATGAAATAAAATTGTTTACAACAATACCATAATTAACCGGTTGCTGCCTCTGGGGCCCCCGTGCTATGTCAAATTAGGACTCATTAGCGTGGGCTAGACCGTTAACCACTAATCCCAACCTCTCCATTGGTAGTGACGATATCGTCTAAAACATACACGTAACCATGTATTTATCGTTTTTTGATCTATACGTTTTATTTTTTGGATACAGTATGAAATCGAAAGTGTCGCTAGTCTCCACGATACGCGGCATGCTCCAACCGTTGCGGGGATGCTGATCAGCGATGCTGGTTAGCATGAGCTGGTCGAGGCGAACGTGCCTGACCTCGGGTACCGTGCGACTCCGGTCGTGCCGGAGCTAGGGGGAAAGGCATGTGAAAAACCCCCTCGCTCAGATCTTCGTCGGTTCCGTCTCGATCCGTGCTCATCCCCGCCCGAGGTAGTAGTTGCTCCTCTCGACGCACTTTGCCACCTAGCCGAGTCTTCCCTCCTCCTTCCGGGGCTGGGAAGAGAAAATAACAAAGTTGCGGACGGTGTCCGGCTGGCTCTCATGCCCCCGTGCCAAATGTTCTCATGTCCCTTGTCCATGATCCGTCTGTTTCCAACACCCATCTGATCGCGTTGTGGCCGGCCGAACCCTCCCCCGGTGGTTTACGTTGTTAGGGGGGCGCCTTTATGAGCAGTGTGCCGTTACGATAACCCTAGGCACACTGCATGAGGCAGCATGTCGATAACCGAGTACCGACTAGGGGAGGGGTGGGTAGGACACAAGGATCGAGTCGCCGAACCACAAAAGATGTTGGGTACGGGAATATTTTTCCAAAACACCCCCGTACCGGGTTTTTCCGGCGGCGGGCGCTCCTAAGGATCACCGCCGCAAGACCGTGCCGCTCCTCCGACTGCGACCCACCTCCCTCATGCGTAGCTTCAGGCGTCGCCCCCATGGTAGACTTAAAACTCTCGCAGGGCGGGCGGCTTCTAGCGAGCGCCGTGCCCTAGCGCTGCTTCCAAGCTGTCCGCCGCCAGCTTCAACACCCTCGTCCCACCGCTGATCCGTCCGTACCCGTCTTCGCCAAAAAACAATCCGCAAACATCGTTCCCGCCGTGACGGGAGAGTATTGGTGAGTATTTAGTCGCTGAAAAAACATATCGGACTGGCCGAGCGGGAGATCCCTGTGCTGATGTACGGATATTATGTTTTTCCAAAACCCTCCGTACATGGCTTCCCGACAACTGTTGATCCCGCGGATCGCCACTGTCGTTACCTCGTTCAGCCCCCTACCGTGCTAAGCTTGGCACGGCTACGGGGTTACCATCGCCCACCGCGTGGAGGTAGAGGTAGGTGCCGACGGGCCTGCGAGCGCACCCCCCTCCGGGGCCGCCGCCGCTGCGCCGCCGGCGGGCGCCATTGGCCTCAAGATATATCAAGAGGGTAAGGGTACGAGTGTGACAAGTACATTCCTACAACAACAAAGTGCATGACATTGTACATGTATTCGTTACTAAATCCAATTCGTGCTTTTCCATCGCAAGGACGTACACCGTGGGTACGTCACTTCTATAATTTAGCGAGGGCATTGATGCGTACTATACTACGAGTACCTCCCGTTACGTACATGTACGTACAATAGATCTAACTATCTAGACGACGCGTTGGACGAGGTTCCCAATGCTAATCGAGGTTCCCAATGTTGAACGAGCCGCGTCGCTAGTCTGCTTGCAACGGTTGGAGAGCCCCAGCACCTAGCACGAGGACCAAATGAGGGCAAGTGCAAGCCAGCTAGGCTGGAGCTATTTAAGCCTAGTGTAGTAGAGGGAGGTGGCATAACTTTTTAACAATTCCTTTGTTCGATTGCAATCTATAGTTAAACACTAATAGTACAAGTGCTTCTCATCTCTCCCTCCATGCGCACTTTCACCTACGGTGACAGCAACAACAAGCATAACAAAGCATATGTGTGTCTGCATTTAGCTCACATAAGGTAGACTGCCACACACGCGACGGCCCAAAGGACGACGGAGGACCTCGCATCATGCGGAGGACGCAAGCACCTCGCATCATGTGGCTGCTCAAGATCATCTATGAAATAAAACATGCTCCGCGTGAATGGTGCAACTTGTTCCATCATACCCTTTCCTCCCTTGGCCTCGAGCGAGCAACGTCAGACACAAACTTCTACACAATGAACCACCACACCATGCGCATAAAATCTGCATCGCTCTCGTGTACGTGGGCGCCATTCTGATCGCCTCCGACTCCCTCGAGTGGATCGACTCGGCGAAGCGGGCCATCGGGAATCATTTTCGGATGGCCGACTTCGGTGAGGCCAAGTTCGTCCTCGAGATGGACATCGCAAGGAAAAGGGAGACCGGGGTCATCGGCCTCTCTCAGAAATAGTACACAAAGAAGATCCAATATAAGTACGGCATGCTGGATAGCACACCCTCCAAGGTGCCCAAAATAGTACCCACTCAGTATCGAGATGGAGACGTTGCATTCGACCAAGACAAAGTGGTAGAATCACCATCAAAGCACGAGAACTTCCGTGCCATCCTCGGCTAAGTGACCTTCATGTGCAATAGTGTGGGCGCCGTGTGCCGCATGTTGATGACACTGACCGTGAACGCAATGTCTAGGCGAGTAGCTCAAACAACAACTGCGCTACCTCATTGTGACAATGCCATTGAGAATCGCAGATGGCATGCCTACTCGGGACAATGCCGACGACATCAAGGTATTCTTGGATTAAAATTGGGCATCTAACACGATCACGAGACGATCATGGCCATGAGAAATGGTCATGCTCAATGGCGGAGCAGTCATCTAGATTATCAAGCAACATGATGTAGTAGCTCTTTCCACCACATAAGCAAAATATGTGTCAGTCAAATAGTCAATCGCGCCGGGCGAAGCATTGTGCACTTTCGGCAACTCATGCAAGATATCCACGAGCAACAAGGCTAGTATGCCACAATAATCTATGAAAAAAACGAGGGGGCAATCAAGCTTACCAATAACCCCATGACTTCTAACATGACAACACATATTAACATCAAGCACCACTATTATATTCGAGAGCTTGTGGATGCGAAGACAATCGCGATTATGTCCTTGGGCGTGGCAGATATGTTTGCAGGTGGACATACAATGGCGCTACCGGAGCCGAAGCACACCGCGATTTTGCTGCGATGCATGGGAGCGTCGTCTGATGAAAGATATCATTGTTTACACATGTCACTGCCAATGATCTAGAGGGGCTATTATAGTACATCGTTATCAGTACATGTACGTTCCACTCGCTTCTCGGGCCGTCCCGTGCTGGCCTTGGGTATTGCTTATACTGTATGTTACTACCTCGGCCCCCGTAGATGAGACAATCCAAAACAAAGTATTGCGCCGAGTCATTGATACAGTATCCTGATGAGACACTAAGTACTACATTGACTGATCTATACAGTAGTATCTTGATTGGACACTTAGTACTGCGCTGACCGATTGATATATATTATGCTGATCAAACACTAAGTATTATATGTCGCTAGATGTGCTGCATGGATGCAATGAGCGTAGATCGGTTGTACCCGTGATACCGCGCTGAAAGAGGGATACGGCGAGACGTGATAATGATCACGCCTTATTCATATTAATTGTTGCCACGTGATTGGACGAACACCGTATCGATATGATGATCCGTATAATACGTGCCGGGTGGCAGTTAGGGTTTCCCTGCCTGCTGGCCTCCACTGCTTTTTCTTGCAAGAAACTTATGGTTTCCGTGCCTGCTTGTCTCATAGGTGTACTTAGTCAAAGGCCGGTTCTTGGGTGAACTTTGCCACCATCCGCGAAAACTATGATGATGATTCACCTAAATAATATAACGGTATATTCAGATATGTTATGCTCGGGACGAAACGGAGGGAGTCTCAACAGTAGCACTAAGTAGCAAACTGTTGATGAGGGTGGTACTGAATACGGGAACTCCGGAGCTGTGGACCTCGTCGGCGGAGGACCTCGTCGGCGGAGGACCTCGTCGGCGCTCAGGCAGGTCGACCCCGCCCACTCCTTACCCTCCCTCCCTCCTCCCTGTTCGTAGCGGGGAGGCAGGGGAGGGGGTGGCTCTACGTGTTTTGTAACGATCAGCGCTGCTCCCGGGGCCTCGTTATGGCCGACGACCGGGCCATTGATCGGCCTTCGCGTCTTGCTCCCGGGCCGTCCCGACTGGCTTCCCCTTCTCCTCTTCCCCCTTTCGCCCGGTCCTCCGCGTCTGGACCTCCCCGTCGCGATTCTGCTGCTCGTCGGGCCCGTGCTACGGTCCGTGCGTCGTCTGCTGTCCCCCCCCCCCCCCCCCCCCCCGCATCCCTTGTCGGTATCTCCGCATCGGGGCGCCGCGCTACTCCTCGTCACAATGCGCGACGCCCTCTTCGCTCTGCTTTGTCTCTACCCCCCCTCGGTGGCTCTTGGGCATCTGTCGTGCGCGCCACTTGCGCCGTCCGTCGCCCGCTTACGAGTCGGTCGGAAAAACCTGCTCCTCTGCGGCGGGCTGCTAGGGCTACCGCTGGTGGGCGGCGGGCTGCCCCTGCCGCCGGTGGTTCGAGGGAAGCTGCCGATGCCTTTCAGCGCGGAGCTGCTGCCGCTGTTGCTGCAGCAGCCGCCTGCCATAGAGACGCTTGTAGTGCTGGTACCGCCGTTGCTGTTGCTGTTGCTGCTGATGTTGCTGGTGGTGGTGGTGGTGGTGCTAGTCGGCGCACGGCTGCTGCAGCTGTTGTTGCAGCAGCCGGCGGATGTAGAGACACTGGTAGTGTTGGTTCCGCCGTTGCTGCTGCTGATGTTGCTGCTGATGGTGGTGGTGCTGGTCGGCGCACGGCTGTTGCTGTTGCTGCAACAGCTGCCGGACATAGAGACACTTGTAGTGCTAGTGCCGCCGTTGCTGCTGCTGCTGCTACTGAGGGTGGTGCTGGTCGGCGCACGGCTGCTGCTGCTCTTGCTGCAACAGCCGGCGGACGCAGAGACACTGGTAGTGCTGGTGCCGCTATTGTTGTTGCTGCTTCTGCTGCTGGTGGTGGTACTGTTGATGGTGGTGGTGCTTGTCGACGTACTGTTGCTGCTGTTGCTGCTGCAGCTGCCGGACATAGAGACACTTGTAGTGCTGGTGCCGCCGTTGTTGTTGCTGCTGTTGTTGGTGCTGCTGTTGGGGCTGGTCGGCGCACGGTTGTTGCTGCTGCTGCTGCAACAGCCGGCGGACGTCGAGATACTGGTCGTGTTCGTGCTACTGTTGTTGTTGCTGGTGCTGGTGCTGGTGCCGTTCGTACTGGTCGTGTAGATGCTGTTGTTGTTGCTGCAGCAACCGGTGGACGTGGAGACATTGGTAGTGCTGGTGCCGCCGTTGTTGGTGGTGGTGCTGCTGGTCGGCGCATGGCTACTGCTGCTGTTGCTGTAGCAGCCGGCGGACGTCGAGATACTGGTCGTGTTGGTGCCCGCGTCGCTGTTGTTGGTGGTGGTGTTGCAGGTGCCGGTCGGCGCACAACTGCTGCTGCAGTAGCAGCCGGCGGACGTCGAGATAATGGTCGTGCTGGTGCCGCCGTTGCTTCTGCTGCTTTTGCTGCGGCTGTTGGTCGGCGGTCGGCTGTTGCTGGTGAGAATGGCGTGTGCAAAGCCGCATCTGGGGGTGTTGGTGTTACTGGTGTTGCTACGGAGGGTGCAGCTGCTCATGCTGCTACACGTGGTGGTGCTGGTTGGAGTGCGGAGAGTGCCGTTCCTACTGGAGGACAGCGCGCTGCTGCTGATGTGCGGAGGGCTACAACTTGGGGTGTTGTTGTTGCTGCTACTGCTGCTGTAGTGCCGCTGCTTCCGGTAGGGAAGGTGCTACATGTGGTGGTCCTAATGGGCAAAGAACTGGCTATGTTGCTGCCGGAGACCCCTTGGCACCTGTTGGTTGTGGTTGGCGCTCGGCCGTTGCTACCCGCGTCCATGAGCAGAGGACTGCGGTGAGTGGTGCTGCATCTGCTGCTACTGCTACATCTATGGGACTTGCGGCTGCCGGAGCTCGCTCGCGCCGGGCTGCTAGTGTTGGTGATGGTGCTTGTGGGCGCACACATGTGGCTGGTGGCAGGGCCGCTGGTGGTGATCTGCACCTGCATGTGCTGACCCGCGCCCGGCTGCTGCGGCATGGGCTGTTGGACAGAGAGATCCAGCAGGTGATGGCGTTGCTAGTGGTGCTCCCGCAAGTGCCGGTCAGCGACTCGCCGATGCTGCCACAGCCCGTGGGCCGAGGATTGACAGCGGTGCCGGTTCTGCAGCTACTGGTGCCAATGGGCAGAGTGCTTCTGCTGCCGGGCGGAGGGCTGGAGCTGGTTGGCGGCGAGATGATGTTGTTGGAAGCTGGCGAGATGCGGTTGCTGCTGTTGGTGCCCATGCTAGAGCTTCAGGGTCGGAACCGGGCCTAAGTGCATCGGGTGTTCTATCCCCGTCGCGGGGGGAATGTTACACTTGCGCTCCGTGTGGCATACGGTTTGCTTGGCGTAAATGGCGCTCTAATTTCGCCAGACACACGAACAAATTCATAACTGGCCATGGCCCCTCTACTTCCGCACACCGTCGCCAAGCTCGCCACCTTGCGACCTCCTCTCCGGCCTTGTTTTCCCTTTGTGCCTCGGGCGACCACCTTCTATCTGCCACCCAAGCTCGCCCTCTTACCGCTCCATGCCTTCACTGTGTGGCTGCTCCCGTTTCTCCAATGTTGCCCCACGACTATGTTGGCAGCTCCCGGCCGCCGCTCATTGGACCACGCCCCCTCCGAATGGCTGTCACCCCTCCCCCCCCCTGCTTGGGGTGGCCTCCCCCCCTTGGCTCCACTCCCTTCCCCACCCCGGGCCGAACCGGAGCTTACCCCCCTCACTCCCCCCCGTACACATGATGGACCCCCGATACCTCATGGACAACCTTTTATGCCCTCATCTGCCGCTGCACTCCGCCGAGAGGTTGCTCTCCGATCCCCCCTCGGGCCGCTACTCCTGCGTCATGGTGCTCCGACAACGACCCGGTCGCTTGTCTACTTGAGTTCAGACCTGTCACTGCGGCCCGAGGGGTTTGTGCGACAGCGAGAGACGACCTACGTTCTGCCCTACAATGCGACGGGCCCGGATGGCCCTAGACGGAGCCGACTTCGGAATGGTGGAGGACGCGGACGCGGCTTTGGCCGCTCTTCAGCGGTTGCATCCTCCTCCCGGTACTCCCCATCCAGACTGTGATCTCCCCGACCCTCTGCCCCCCCTAGCGCGCCCACCCCTCACGTATTTAGATGACAGTGACAGCCTCAAAATATGGGAGGAGTCTATGCTCCTTGTCTTGAGAAAAGCACCTCGCTTGTCAGCCCCCCACGTTGATGGCTGGCGATGGGAACATGTCCGTGACTTGAATGTTCCGGCATGGCGTAAGTGGGTTAACCGCTACTCGGCGGGAAACATTCCCGAGGCTGCGGCGGACTTTCTGGCGAGTGCGACCGGGTGGGCTCTTCACAAGCAAACTGGGGTTGACCGCGACGCCACTCGCCTTCGAGGTGAGGCTCCTAAAGTCCGGCCGTTGGCTGCTGGCAGCGTTTTGTCGCGGTTAGCTCATTGTCACGCCATAGCGCGGATAGCGACTGTCGCGGCCGACCACCTGGGCCATGTACAACGATCGGTTTTCACCAAAGCGGGTATCGAGCGAGCCATTCATACCACTCGCATTGGCCTACAAGCTATTCCTGATTGCAGCCTTCTAAGCTTGGACCTGGAAAACGCCTTCAACACCATTTCCCGCCGGAGTTTCCTTGCGGAGCTGTACAAGAACCCTGACTTGCATCCCATTATCCCGTTGGTTGAGATGATATATTCACGGGACTCCACGGTGTATTACTTCGACCCCAACGATGCTTCGCTCCTACACGGCACGGTTCAATCTCGTACGGGTGTCCGACAAGGAGATCCTCTTGGCCCGCTTTTGTTCAACCTGGCGATAAGCACCCCCCTCCGGAATATTGGAGAACGGTGCAAGGATTCAGCGGCGATCCAAGCCTTTTCTGATGATGGCAAGTATTTGATCAAAACGCCTTTCGTCCCGACTGTGATTACGGTGGCTACGGAGGAACTGAGGAAAGTCTGCTCGAATGTTCAACCAATCAAATCTTCGTGCATGGTACCTCCGGATACGGCCCTTGAACTTGTCGAGGTGATACGGGCGATGGTCCCCGTTGTTACGGGTACTAGTAACCTTGGAGCCCCTTTGGCGATGGATTTCTCGATGGCAGACGGCCCTCCAACGTCTCATAACGAGAACTATGTTCACTCTTGGCTGCAAGACACCGTTGAGGCTCATCAACTCCTCTTGGACAAGATTGTATGCTTTGCTATGTCGGACTTCGGAGGGACACACGCCGCTTTCCGCTTGATGATCACGTGTGCGGTACGCCGCTATGGTTTCTTGCTCCGCACCCTCCCCCCAGATATCTGCCGACCGTACCTTGCTACTGCAGATAGGGCCGTTCGTGCGGCAGTTTATCGAATCTTGGGCGTTTCTTTGGACGCACAAACACTCGATCAACTGAATTGTGCTAAACGACAGCTCTCCCTCCCGGCGGAGTTTGGGGGGCTTAATGTACCGTCCCTCGAGCTCGACGCCGAACCTGCTCACTATGCTTCATTCACTGCGACCCTCGCCAACCTGATTACTGATTACGAGTCCGAGTCGCTAGGTCCTTTGTACGGTCTCATCCGACAGGAACTACTGAATGTTGCCACTTCTACTTTACCGTGGGCGGTCCAATTGCGCAATTCGTACGACTCTATCTCCACTATGGGCGGGTTTTCGGAATCGGAGCTTGTGGTGTTGACTAACACACTGAACCAAAACCTTTCTGATTATGCCGGGCCCGATGTCGAGTTGGTGGTATCTACGGTCAACAATGCGGTGGCACCCGCTACCCAAGTGACTAGCCTACAACTTCCGACTCCCGATGCTCTCACTCGCTTGGGAGATTCTGGGGGCCACATCCAACGGGGCATTTCGCGCATTCTTCGTGCCCGGGCCTACCTTGACCTCTTGGCGTTCTGCAGACCTTCCCCACCGGACTATATGAGGGTGATTTCGGGTACGGGTCGCGGGGCTTTGGCTCTCTTTTTCGCTTCACATGAGTCCAGTTTTCAAGGTGCCATCCGATTGCTATATGATGGCAGCCCACCGGGTGCTTGGCTTGACTGCGGAGCGCGCCGCTCATGTTCGAAAATGCCCTCGGTGCAATGAGGCCCCTTCAGAATCTCGCGGGTATGGATCTTCGTCGACGGTATCGGGCATCTTTATGTCGGGTGAGCGCTCAACAGCCGCTATGCTCATGGACCATATCCCCCGGTGCCCGTGCTCTTGGTATATCATTCAACTCCACGACCGCATTGTCCACGTGCTTGAAGAGTTCATGCTTGAAGCGGGGGCTACTAAGGGCCGGGACTTGCGGTTGGAGGTCCGCCGTATTCGGTCGGGAGCTTCACGTGATCGTCCTGGGGATGTGGTTTGGTTGGACTTCATGGCTCCGCACCGCCATCTTGTTGTTGATGTGACGGTTACAAGTGCTCGCACGAACACCAACGTTCCTCGTATAGGTGCTCGCCTTCCACTCCCTGGCAGCCTTGCATTGGGAGCTCAGCAAGGCAAACTTGATGCGGACCTCCGCACTTCCGCTTTGCTTGGCACGCCTTCGGTTCAGTCGGTCCATGACTACTACCCCTTCGCCATGGAGGATGGGGGCCGGTTGGCGCCGATGGCGGCTGAGTTGGTCGATCGCTTGGCTATTTTGGTGGCTGTTCGTCGCTTCCCTGGCATGGGGGCCGCTGACTCTCGTTCCTTGCGCTCTGACAGTTATGTCCGTATGCAGCATTTTGTTCGTCGATCTACTTCTCTTCCGTTTCGGCGTTTTTTGGGGGATGTGCGACGAGAATTCATGCAACGTCTTTCTGCTGCTCTTCATGGCACTCTGGGTTCTTATCTCCGCGACGCTTTTCAGGAGGGCAGTGCTGGTGCTGTGGCATGCCTTCGTGTTCCTCGGGCTTAGGTTTTTTCCTCCTTTTTTTTTTTTTTTTTTGCTTGGTGGCCTCCACTGCTTTTTCTTGTAAGAAATGTTTTATTCACTAAGTAGCAAACTCACCGTATCTAAGCATACTGGTCATACGAGTATACGACGATATATCTTAACCATTGATTGTGGCGAATTCGAGTTTTTTTCGCATCTATCGATTGCCCAGATCAACGTTGACCGTCAGATCGTCCATCCGTAAATTGCATTTGTATCTCGGGAACGTGTGATGTCAAGCAATTCTTTTCGGGCGGGGGGACAGGGGGGGGATTCGGTGAAATATCATTGTTGCATTTCACTAAATCCACAAGTACCCGGCTCTTTATGGTGTTACACCTTAAATACGCGCTTGCTAAACTACACTCAAAAAAATTCCGGACACAGATTCCACACCTTCGCAACAAAAACATGTGACCATGCGTCGATTTTATTCACAAATCACCTGAAATCCTAGGCAATGCTTTGGCGCCCAAGATGGAATGCGCCGACAATTACGGGGGGCGAATTCGAACACTACCGGGCTTGTGTACTTGGAGTTATCGCGCCCGCACTTGCGCGACACGCGCTCTCAAGTCTCAAACAATCGCCATGCCGGTTAGACGAAAAGAGTGACCGGCGCACAACGCTGCAATATGAATGCTTATTATGCGACGGTCGCGCAATTATATTGCATCAGCGACGTAAAGAGGAGGTGTTGGACATGTCGATGTGGGGGAAATGCACGAAATCGCGTATGTAGGCTAACTACCGATATGCGCACAAACCAAGGGCAAGATGTTGTCGGCCACAATGTTGAAACGATCGTAATTTACTCGCAAAAGGTCATGACATTTTGAAACATGTACCGTTGGACGGGGAATTTGAGTTGTCGCGTCCCACAACGCTTCCACGACATGATGGCGAGTAACCGCTTTAACGCAAACCACACAGTACCTCGGAATGCTTGTCTTTAAGTGTCTTTTTCGACGCTTTTGCGGGTCATCCGACGGCGGCAACCTCGTCGGGTAGCGTTTCTTGTGTGGCAGCGATACTATTTCCATTTGCCTTGGGTGCTCCGGGCTTTGACGGCGGGATTGCTTTGCTCTTTTTGACGCTAACGTCGATGGTTAATATAAACGGAACCTGTGGGTACGTGCTCAACGCCTGAAGAGTTATGGCCACAAGCGGCTCCTACAACCGCGATCCGAAAAAAAACGCAAAGGGGAATTAACACTAGGTACTTCTTGGTAGAGTTGACCCTCGGCCAATATTTAGTGGCGGCATCAACATGCGCCAGAAGTCTGGGACGGAGGGCTTCTAGAATTATATAGTAGCAATAGGTGAAATATAGCGGTAGGAACAAAAATCCCGTGCCCGGCGTTGCGCGATAATGCGTAGAAATCTTCGTGTAATTCGAACATGAGCAACTGACCTAAAACCATAGAGTGCCCGCCGTACTTCGAATTACAAATAGAACGAGAGGCGGCGCACCTCCATAGCTTGCCTCGCTTTCACAGAGTAATGATTAACCCCGTGATTTCATCTTAGACCTACGTGCACGCCCAAGCACACGACAAACCTGTCGTGATCTTTTTAAACTTTACCTCAACAATGTTATTTGGTCTTCGCGACTCTAAGCACTAGATCGGGAGTGGCCAACAACCATATCACAAGCAGATGGGTGCGGAGAGAAGGAGGGATCAAAGCAGCTTATCAAAAAGACCGTGACGTTTCTTGCATCTCCACGGCGAACGAGGCTTGCGAAAACGCGGGTGAGAAGCGTGGTGTGTACTAGTTGTTGCGACAGGGTGGTGTGTGATGTGATCTGGCTGAAACGTTAAAACTATAGAGTGTCGGAACCTAATATTCAGTGTCGCTAATGGTACCGTACCAGCGTTGCGATTGTGCTTGTCGACAATGTTATCGCGTGGTAGTAATATGGTTTATGCTCGTACTTGGTACATATGTTAGTACTATAGTTGGCATTAATAGACAAGGCTTTTTTAAGATATACTCGGTAATCTCTGGGCTACAAGAAAATTGTGCTTCGATAATAACATAATCATGAATATGTGTACTTTACGAAATCCAAGAAGAAATGCGCGCGCATAGCTTTTTTTATAAAGGAGGTACTTGTACTGCTTACGTTATTTCGAGTACAATTCCTCATTCTCACCGGGACGTACAGCGCTACCGGAACCTACGGGACGGCCCGCGATGCGAGTGTCACGGTTGTGAACTGTGTTAGTGAATACGTATTGAAATGCAAGTAAACTAGTTATGAGCAACAACTATCGTTGCGGCTTTCAATCTCCTGCAACCCATCACTCAGGGCCTCGGCGCTCGCACCTATCTACTTACCCTCAGAGTCACAAGCACCTCCGATAAGGCTGCGTTTCATATAAATATGCAGCTGCGAATTATTGTACCGGGCACCGGTACGAATTCTTTTCTCGCGACATCTACGGATCCGCGCATCTTAACATTGGTATTTCATAGGAATATGTACCCGGAGATCGAAAAAATCTGCGGATTCGATTGTGCGGACGCTTCGGGCGCCCGCAAACATCGAAAATTGTGCACATATCGGACGAACGGTCCGCACATTTTAAAAGTACTTTAAGATAGTATTAGGCATGGGTACGCGCTCCATGTACCAGCTCCTTGTCCGCAGCGCAACGACGGGGCGCAACACGACACCGGGGCAGTTCGGTCGATGACACCCTTCGAACTCCAAGCGAGTGCAAGCGCTCGCCTGAATATCCTCAAGCGCGCCATCAATAGTCACGAGCAAGTAAGATACTGAGTAAGTCGACGTTTGCGGGTACTAGTGAAGGATCGGGAGTCAGAGCATGACCACGCGGAAGACGAGAGCGGTGGTGGAAGGTCTCACGAAGCGCGACATACAACCCAACAAGTGCACGGAGAGAGGTGCATAAAAGGAAGGCACGGACGGTGTGTGCGAAGTGGGTGAGGAAGGTAGCGGTGAGGAGGTTGGTCAAAGCCGGCTCAAATGGCACGCCGACGAGGATATCGCATGGTTTTGTGCTGCCATCGCTCCAAAAAGTTTCACTTGCAGCGTACCCGCCTACCCGGAACCGCGATGGTTAGCGCAAAGAAGCTTGGAGTGCGCGGGCATGGCGGCGTCACGGGGGGCAGCGATGCTTGTGAAATCTGTATTTGTCGCGCTTACAACTGCTATATGTATCTGCGGCGGCGGAAATATGTGAAACACGCCTTTCGATTACCTCGTTTCCGGCTGTAGAAGGACCTAAATATACATATTTACTGCAGTTGTAGTACTTGTACGACGGGCTGCGCAATCGGCTACGGTTTTATACACTCCTTCACAAAGTCCGGACATGCATTACGTTAAACACGAGCTAGTCAAGAACACGCTCCCCTCTCACCACGTCAAGCACGACGATACCCGAGTACAATCGAATTGTAGGAGGCCCGAGAAGCAAGCAGTAAGCCGTCAGCCGGGGTGGTTTGACCTCAGCTTAAAGCGGGTGTTGTCGGTGGAGTTTGTCGAATTGAGCCCATTAATTCCCAGGAAATTTAGTGAACTACACACGGACGTTCTGAGCGCCACGCTTGGGCATTGCTCAAGTGCTCATACCAAGCTGCATATTGATACGTGTTCCGCATAACCGTATGTTTGGTGGCTTTTGGAGGGGGTTTGGAGTCGTGGGTGCCGGGTTCAATGCGCGAGGTTTGGTTCGCGGGTGTGTGAATAGATCACGGAAGTTCACGCCGTTGGCACGGGTGGTGCTTTTGGAAGGAAAGCGCGAGCAAAAACGCACATGACGCAGGTTTGGATAAATATTACACGCTTTAAACATGCGAGGGCGATTGGCTTAGGGGAAGGGCGAGGTCCAACTTGGCCGTTAGGGACGCATCACGTTGACGGTGGTGTTTGGAATGCTTGGGTATGTGCTTGTGCCAACCACACCCGCCCCACGCGTGCCACGCGTCGGGAATTAGGCTCGGAAGTCAGTAGGAATAAAGAATTAGTAAATATGTATCAACAAACCCCGCACAAATCGCCTCATGAGGTGAGCCGACTTCGATGGGTGTTCCTTGGCATTGCGGCTCCACTTTGTCGGAATAATTCGTAAATGAAAATAATTCACAGATTTTTGTGATTTTTTGATCTCCGGGGTAGATGCATTTGACGCGCATTGAAAAGACGCGTCCAACGGTACATGTTTTAAAAAGTGTTGAGCATGTGTTAGTAAGTCATGATAAGTTGAACATTGTGGCCGAAAGCAACTTGCCCTTGGGTTGTGCGCATATCGGTGGCAAGTCTACGTACGCGATTTCGCGCGTTTCCCCCAGAGCGGCATGCCCAACATCTCCTCCCTCCGCCGCATATGCATTATATTTGCGCGACCGTCGCATCAGCATCCATATTTCGGCGTTGCGCGCCCGTTACTATTTTCGTCTAATTAAGCACGGCGATTGTTTGAAAGAGCGTGCCGCACGGGTGCGGACGCGACAACCCGAGAACACAAGCCCGGCAGTGCACGGCGTTCTTAAGTACCGGAAAAGCGTGCGCGCTAATTTTGTCCGGAATACAGCTACTAGCGACGTTCTCGACGCGGCACCAAACCGCCGTAGGAACCCACTAACCATACAAGGCTGCAACCACTCCAGCCTGATTGTGTAGCGCGGACTTGGGCATTGTCCTCTACAACCAATACACCTCCAGCTCTCTTATAAATGCACTTGTTCCCGGTGGTGGGTAGTCAATTTATGATGTGTCGGCTACACGTTGGTTGCTCTTGCTCCGCGGGTGCGGTAAGCATGCTACCGTCTCACCACCATCTCGTTAACCACCCATGCCCGCTCTAAGCCGCGGTAGTCGGCACTCTTTCTAACCGGTGGTACGCCCATGCATTTCGCAAGCTGACGGAGGCCTCCGAAGGCACGGCGCGCCATACGTGCCTTTGCAGCCATGGCTTTCGCCCTACACCTAGCCGCGCTTAGGCTACCACTCGAGTGCTCGGCCTTTAATTTACGAACAATACGACCCAACGAGTCGCGTTAGTTACACAACTTTGCGAGCTGCGCGGCATGCGCAATATCCGACTCGACTGCCGCAGCGCGTAGCTCCTTAACGCACACTTCCTTATTTCTCGACCGTTCTCTCTCCGACTCGAGCTGATACTCATGTGGCGGTTAGCCTTCTAAAGTTAACTGCTAGCACAAATCTGTTCTGTTCTGTTCTATTCAGGTGCTTGACAAATGGCAGAGTTATGGTATCGATGGGAGATGATGAGACAATGTCTCACTGCTTGTACTTTAGCAGTACATGTTGTAAGTGAACAAAGGAATTGCTAAATGGTTATGTCACCTCCCTCTAATGCAATGGGCTTAAATAGCTTTTCGCCCAAATAACTTACGCATGCTCACACTCGCTTACGTGTCAAGTGTTAGGGCTTTCCAACCGTCGTCAACAGTCTAGTGACGCGGCTCGATTAGCATGGAGAATCACGACGCGGCTCATTCTGCATCGGAAACCTCGCTTAGGCGCGTCATCTGGCTAGTTAGATTATCCGTGCGTACTTGTACGTACCGGGAGGTACTGGTCGTGCAGTACACATCAGAACCCTTGCTGAAATTGCAATAGCGACGTACCCACGTTGTACGTCCGTCCGATGGAAAAGCACGAATTGGAATTAGTAACGAGTACATGTACAATGTCATGTAATGTACTGTTGCAGGATTGTACTCGTCACACTCCAAAGAGTCGGCTTGTTTCTTCAGCTTCTCGATCTCATCTTTGAGGCGTCCCACCTCTGCTCGGAGTGTCGGTAGCTCCGCAGCTGGTCGGTGATGATGCGTACTCGCCGCTGCATCATCCTGCTCCGCTTGCTCTTGCGCGGCTGCCTCCGCCGCTTTTGCCCGTAGCTCCTAATCTTTCGTCCGCCACTTACGCCGAAACCTCCCTCTACCCGTGCGTTTCCCGCCGCCTTTAGCGGCAGGCTGAAGCCCGTCGAGCTCGTCGGGCATTGCGCCGGCCGATTTTGAAATAGTTACTGCGGGCAGCAAAATGCGCCATCACGACCTTGAACAACATTCCCTCCGGAAACTTGAATTCAAACGACGACTGGTCAGCTCGAGCGCGTAAAGACCACCACTAGGGGTCATATTCAAGCAACCTGGCAACTACGGCCTTGGGGGCTTGAGGAACTTACGTGGGCGCGTGTAGACGGTCCGTAACACAAGGGGGGTTCTATGCACGTGTACGCATTTGTCGCGTGTACAAAAAAAACACGTTTTTGGGATTTCAGGAACGCCGTGTGCTCGAATTCGCCCCCCGTGGTTGTCGGCGCATTCCATCTTGGGCGCCAAAGCATTGCCTAGGATTTCAGGGGATTTGTCAATAAAATCGACGCATGGTTACATTTTCTACTTGCGAAGGTGCGAAATCTTGTCCGGACTTGTGTGGAGTAGTCTATAAAACGTGGTCGAAGAGTTTCCCCTCGCCCTACTACCTTAAGGTCCTGTAAGCAAGTAATAAGGAGTCTGGCAGAAAATTGTTTACTCGCTTTTTTATTTTTTTGCGCCCCCGCCGGGATATGTTGGACTACACTCCTCCACAAAAGTCCGGACAAGATTTCGCACCTGCGCAAGTAGAAAATGCAATCATGCGTCGATTTTATTGACAAATATCCTGAAATCCCAGGCAACGCTTTTGCGCGCAAAATGGAATGCACCGACAACTGCGAGGGGCGAGCTCGAACACTGCCGGGCATGTGTACTTGGGGTTATCGCGCCCGCACCCGTGCGGCACGCTCTTTCAAACAGTCGCCGTGCTTGGTAGACGAAAAGAGTAACGGGCGCACAACGCCGCAATATGAACGCTGATGCGACGGTCGCGCAAATATTATGCATAGGCGACGGAGGGAGGAGGTGTTGGGCAGGCCGCTGTGGGGGAAACGCAAGAAATCGCGTATGTAGACTTACCACCGATATGCGCACAACCCAAGGGCAAGCCGCTTTCGGCAACAATATTCAAGCGATCATAACTTCCTTATATATGGTCCAAATTTTTATAAAATGTACCGTTGGACGCGTCTTTTCAATGCGCGTCGAACGCATCTACTCCGGAGTTCAAACTCTCACAAATCGATTTGTTATGAATTATTTTAATTTACAAACTATTCCGGCACCGCTGAGCCGCAGTGCCAAGCAACACCCATCGAAGTCGGCTCACCTCCTGAGACGATTTGTGCGGGGTTTGTCGATATATGTTTACTAATTCTTCATTACTATTGACCTCCGAGCCCAATTCCCGACGCGTGCCACGCGTGGGGCGGGTGTGGTTGGCACAAGCACATACCCAAGCATTCCAAACACCACCGTCAACGTGATGCGTCCCTAACGGCCAAGTTGGACCTCGCCCCTCCCCTAAGCCAATCGCCCTCGCATGTTTACAGCGTGCAGTGTTTATCCAAACCTGCGTCATGTGCGTTTTTGCTCGCCTGCTTTCCAAAAAATCACCCGTGCCAGCGGCGTGAACTTCCGTGCTCTATTCACACACCCGCAAACCAAACCTCGCGCATTGAACACGGCACCCACGCCTCCAAACCCCCTCCAAAAACCCCCCAAAAATACGGTTATGTGGAACACAGAGAAGTATGCAGCTTGGTATGAGCGCTTGAGCAATGCCCAAGCGTGGCGCTCAGAATGACGTGTGCAGTTCGGACAATTTCTCGGGAGTTTATGGGCTTAATTCGACAAACTCCACCGACAACACCCGCTTTAAGCTGAGGTCTAACCACCCCGGATGGCGGCTTACTGCTTGCTTCTCGGCTCTCCTACAATTGGGTGGTACTCGGGTATCGTCGTGCTTGACGTGGTGAGAGGGGAGCGTGTTCTTGACTAGCTTATGCTTAACATAATGCATGTCCGGACTTTTGTGGAGGAGTGTTGGATGAAACTCGAATTATCAAAATTGTGTTGATTTGCATGCCAACCTATCCGAAACCCTAAATTTACCCTAATAGTGAGTTGTTCCTCCATCGTTTGCTATGCACTCCCTTAGCCGTTTGGGGATGGAGTTGAACACGGCGCAATGGGCAGAGTAAGGAATTGTTTCCCACTCGTGTTGTATGGCCGCCTCAAAATTGCGCGGGGACAAGTCCAATCTTTTTTGTAATCTACTCGACACAATACCCCACATGTTTTCAATCCAACTAAGGTCAGGGCTTTTGGCAGGCCATTGCATCACTTGAAAGCCGGATTGAGACGAAAGCCAATTCCTAACCTTCTTGCAAGCATGAGCTTTAGCGTTATCTTGCTGAAAAATCCACTGATGTTGCGCCTCGGCCGAGGGCCTTTTTGCCATCAAAGCCTCACACGCGGGTATCAGGTGCTCCTGCAACAAGGTGAGATACACCTCACCGTTTACGCCCTTGCTCTTTGCCTTAACGCCGCTGCTCCCCACTGTCACAAACAAAGGTGTCCTGCCATACTTGCTAACACCACCATACGCGTGCACTTTGAAACAATTTTGCTCTGACACCTTGGTTGGCGGTTCATCCTCGAAAAGCACCCACTCCTTGTTCCCGGGCCCCTTATTGGACAGCCAAAAGTACTTGCTGTCTGTCACAACCACATTGTGCCATGACTTCCGTACCCATTGTTTGGCAAAGCATAGCCGTGCGCGCATGTGCTTGACTGTTAGTGAAACACGCTTCCTCGGCCTCATCTGGCGCGCTAAGTACTTGTTTAGGTACCGGCGGACCGTCTCAGCACTCACAGTCACTCCTAGCCTCTGCTGCAGCATCTTGGCAAGTTGGGGGCACTGATCGCCGCGCTTTACACCCACCTTCAAAAGGAGGGTGGCTTCTCGGGACGCCAAGGGCGCTCGGGGCCTGCCCGCCCTAGGCGTGTCGTCCACTGTCCCGGTAGCTTTAGCGCGCCGGCACCACTTCTCGACAACCCTCACGGTTGCTTTACACTCCTGCGCGGCCTTACGAGCGCTGCCAAGTCGTTCGGCTTCATGGACGAGGCGCCAACGCCTTGCGAGTACACATGGAGAAGGTGGCATACTACGAAACGGCCGCAGCCGACGTGAGCAATAAGGTCGACAAGAGGAAAAGACAGCGCGTTGGCGCGGTTGGCGGTCTCGGCTGCGAAGAACAAAGTTTTGACGAGTTCCCGCTAAGTTTCGCCAAGTTTTGCGGTCTCCCGCCGCTGTACGGGAATTTTGAAAACGTCCAACACTCCTCCACAAAAGTCCGGACAAGATTTCGCACCTGCGCAAGTAGAAAATGCAATCATGCGTCGATTTTATTGACAAATATCCTGAAATCCCAGGCAATGCTTTTGCGCGCAAAATGGAATGCACCGACAACTGCGAGGGGCGAGCTCGAACACTGCCGGGCATGTGTACTTGGGGTTATCGCGCCCGCACCCGTGCGGCACGCTCTTTCAAACAGTCGCCGTGCTTGGTAGACGAAAAGAGTAACGGGCGCACAACGCCGCAATATGAACGCTGATGCGACGGTCGCGCAAATATTATGCATAGGCGACGGAGGGAGGAGGTGTTGGGCAGGCCGCTGTGGGGGAAACGCAAGAAATCGCGTATGTAGACTTACCACCGATATGCGCACAACCCAAGGGCAAGCCGCTTTCGGCAACAATATT
Source organism: Tetraselmis chui (assembly GCA_026401115.1). Taxonomy (NCBI): domain Eukaryota; kingdom Viridiplantae; phylum Chlorophyta; class Chlorodendrophyceae; order Chlorodendrales; family Chlorodendraceae; genus Tetraselmis; species Tetraselmis chui. Next base: position 28,617 of record JAPMLY010002161.1, read on the forward strand.
CAAGCGATCATAACTTCCTGATATATGGTCCAAATTTTTATAAAATGTACCGTTGGACGCGTCTTTTCAATGCGCGTCGAACGCACCTACTCCGGAGTTCAAACTCTCACAAATCGATTTGTTATGAATTATTTTAATTTACAAACTATTCCGGCACCGCTGAGCCGCAGTGCCAAGCAACACCCATCGAAGTCGGCTCACCTCCTGAGACGATTTGTGCGGGGTTTGTCGATATATGTTTACTAATTCTTCATTACTATTGACCTCCGAGCCCAATTCCCGACGCGTGCCACGCGTGGGGCGGGTGTGGTTGGCACAAGCACATACCCAAGCATTCCAAACACCACCGTCAACGTGATGCGTCCCTAACGGCCAAGTTGGACCTCGCCCCTCCCCTAAGCCAATCGCCCTCGCATGTTTACAGCGTGCAGTGTTTATCCAAACCTGCGTCATGTGCGTTTTTGCTCGCCTGCTTTCCAAAAAATCACCCGTGCCAGCGGCGTGAACTTCCGTGCTCTATTCACACACCCGCAAACCAAACCTCGCGCATTGAACACGGCACCCACGCCTCCAAACCCCCTCCAAAGCCCCCCCAAAAATACGGTTATGTGGAACACAGAGAAGTATGCAGCTTGGTATGAGCGCTTGAGCAATGCCCAAGCGTGGCGCTCAGAATGACGTGTGCAGTTCGGACAATTTCTCGGGAGTTTATGGGCTTAATTCGACAAACTCCACCGACAACACCCGCTTTAAGCTGAGGTCTAACCACCCCGGATGGCGGCTTACTGCTTGCTTCTCGGCTCTCCTACAATTGGGTGGTACTCGGGTATCGTCGTGCTTGACGTGGTGAGAGGGGAGCGTGTTCTTGACTAGCTTATGCTTAACATAATGCATGTCCGGACTTTTGTGGAGGAGTGTTGGATGAAACTCGAATTATCAAAATTGTGTTGATTTGCATGCCAACCTATCCGAAACCCTAAATTTACCCTAATAGTGAGTTGTTCCTCCATCGTTTGCTATGCACTCCCTTAGCCGTTTGGGGATGGAGTTGAACACGGCGCAATGGGCAGAGTAAGGAATTGTTTCCCACTCGTGTTGTATGGCCGCCTCAAAATTGCGCGGGGACAAGTCCAATCTTTTTTGTAATCTACTCGACACAATACCCCACATGTTTTCAATCCAACTAAGGTCAGGGCTTTTGGCAGGCCATTGCATCACTTGAAAGCCGGATTGAGACGAAAGCCAATTCCTAACCTTCTTGCAAGCATGAGCTTTAGCGTTATCTTGCTGAAAAATCCACTGATGTTGCGCCTCGGCCGAGGGCCTTTTTGCCATCAAAGCCTCACACGCGGGTATCAGGTGCTCCTGCAACAAGGTGAGATACACCTCACCGTTTACGCCCTTGCTCTTTGCCTTAACGCCGCTGCTCCCCACTGTCACAAACAAAGGTGTCCTGCCATACTTGCTAACACCACCATACGCGTGCACTTTGAAACAATTTTGCTCTGACACCTTGGTTGGCGGTTCATCCTCGAAAAGCACCCACTCCTTGTTCCCGGGCCCCTTATTGGACAGCCAAAAGTACTTGCTGTCTGTCACAACCACATTGTGCCATGACTTCCGTACCCATTGTTTGGCAAAGCATAGCCGTGCGCGCATGTGCTTGACTGTTAGTGAAACACGCTTCCTCGGCCTCATCTGGCGCGCTAAGTACTTGTTTAGGTACCGGCGGACCGTCTCAGCACTCACAGTCACTCCTAGCCTCTGCTGCAGCATCTTGGCAAGTTGGGGGCACTGATCGCCGCGCTTTACACCCACCTTCAAAAGGAGGGTGGCTTCTCGGGACGCCAAGGGCGCTCGGGGCCTGCCCGCCCTAGGCGTGTCGTCCACTGTCCCGGTAGCTTTAGCGCGCCGGCACCACTTCTCGACAACCCTCACGGTTGCTTTACACTCCTGCGCGGCCTTACGAGCGCTGCCAAGTCGTTCGGCTTCATGGACGAGGCGCCAACGCCTTGCGAGTACACATGGAGAAGGTGGCATACTACGAAACGGCGGCAGCCGACGTGAGCAATAAGGTCGACAAGAGGAAAAGACAGCGCGCTGGCGCGGTTGGCGGTCTCGGCTGCGAAGAACAAAGTTTTGACGAGTTCCCGCTAAGTTTCGCCAAGTTTTGCGGTCTCCCGCCGCTGTACGGGAATTTTGAAAACGTCCAACACTCCTCCACAAAAGTCCGGACAAGATTTCGCACCTGCGCAAGTAGAAAATGCAATCATGCGTCGATTTTATTGACAAATATCCTGAAATCCCAGGCAATGCTTTTGCGCGCAAAATGGAATGCACCGACAACTGCGAGGGGCGAGCTCGAACACTGCCGGGCATGTGTACTTGGGGTTATCGCGCCCGCACCCGTGCGGCACGCTCTTTCAAACAGTCGCCGTGCTTGGTAGACGAAAAGAGTAACGGGCGCACAACGCCGCAATATGAACGCTGATGCGACGGTCGCGCAAATATTATGCATAGGCGACGGAGGGAGGAGGTGTTGGGCAGGCCGCTGTGGGGGAAACGCAAGAAATCGCGTATGTAGACTTACCACCGATATGCGCACAACCCAAGGGCAAGCCGCTTTCGGCAACAATGTTCAAGCGATCATAACTTCCTGATATATGGTCCAAATTTTTATAAAATGTACCGTTGGACGCGTCTTTTCAATGCGCGTCGAACGCACCTACTCCGGAGTTCAAACTCTCACAAATCGATTTGTTATGAATTATTTTAATTTACAAACTATTCCGGCACCGCTGAGCCGCAGTGCCAAGCAACACCCATCGAAGTCGGCTCACCTCCTGAGACGATTTGTGCGGGGTTTGTCGATATATGTTTACTAATTCTTCATTACTATTGACCTCCGAGCCCAATTCCCGACGCGTGCCACGCGTGGGGCGGGTGTGGTTGGCACAAGCACATACCCAAGCATTCCAAACACCACCGTCAACGTGATGCGTCCCTAACGGCCAAGTTGGACCTCGCCCCTCCCCTAAGCCAATCGCCCTCGCATGTTTACAGCGTGCAGTGTTTATCCAAACCTGCGTCATGTGCGTTTTTGCTCGCCTGCTTTCCAAAAAATCACCCGTGCCAGCGGCGTGAACTTCCGTGCTCTATTCACACACCCGCAAACCAAACCTCGCGCATTGAACACGGCACCCACGCCTCCAAACCCCCTCCAAAAGCCCCCCCAAAAATACGGTTATGTGGAACACAGAGAAGTATGCAGCTTGGTATGAGCGCTTGAGCAATGCCCAAGCGTGGCGCTCAGAATGACGTGTGCAGTTCGGACAATTTCTCGGGAGTTTATGGGCTTAATTCGACAAACTCCACCGACAACACCCGCTTTAAGCTGAGGTCTAACCACCCCGGATGGCGGCTTACTGCTTGCTTCTCGGCTCTCCTACAATTGGGTGGTACTCGGGTATCGTCGTGCTTGACGTGGTGAGAGGGGAGCGTGTTCTTGACTAGCTTATGCTTAACATAATGCATGTCCGGACTTTTGTGGAGGAGTGTTGGATGAAACTCGAATTATCAAAATTGTGTTGATTTGCATGCCAACCTATCCGAAACCCTAAATTTACCCTAATAGTGAGTTGTTCCTCCATCGTTTGCTATGCACTCCCTTAGCCGTTTGGGGATGGAGTTGAACACGGCGCAATGGGCAGAGTAAGGAATTGTTTCCCACTCGTGTTGTATGGCCGCCTCAAAATTGCGCGGGGACAAGTCCAATCTTTTTTGTAATCTACTCGACACAATACCCCACATGTTTTCAATCCAACTAAGGTCAGGGCTTTTGGCAGGCCATTGCATCACTTGAAAGCCGGATTGAGACGAAAGCCAATTCCTAACCTTCTTGCAAGCATGAGCTTTAGCGTTATCTTGCTGAAAAATCCACTGATGTTGCGCCTCGGCCGAGGGCCTTTTTGCCATCAAAGCCTCACACGCGGGTATCAGGTGCTCTTGCAACAAGGTGAGATACACCTCACCGTTTACGCCCTTGCTCTTTGCCTTAACGCCGCTGCTCCCCACTGTCACAAACAAAGGTGTCCTGCCATACTTGCTAACACCACCATACGCGTGCACTTTGAAACAATTTTGCTCTGACACCTTGGTTGGCGGTTCATCCTCGAAAAGCACCCACTCCTTGTTCCCGGGCCCCTTATTGGACAGCCAAAAGTACTTGCTGTCTGTCACAACCACATTGTGCCATGACTTCCGTACCCATTGTTTGGCAAAGCATAGCCGTGCGCGCATGTGCTTGACTGTTAGTGAAACACGCTTCCTCGGCCTCATCTGGCGCGCTAAGTACTTGTTTAGGTACCGGCGGACCGTCTCAGCACTCACAGTCACTCCTAGCCTCTGCTGCAGCATCTTGGCAAGTTGGGGGCACTGATCGCCGCGCTTTACACCCACCTTCAAAAGGAGGGTGGCTTCTCGGGACGCCAAGGGCGCTCGGGGCCTGCCCGCCCTAGGCGTGTCGTCCACTGTCCCGGTAGCTTTAGCGCGCCGGCACCACTTCTCGACAACCCTCACGGTTGCTTTACACTCCTGCGCGGCCTTACGAGCGCTGCCAAGTCGTTCGGCTTCATGGACGAGGCGCCAACGCCTTGCGAGTACACATGGAGAAGGTGGCATACTACGAAACGGCCGCAGCCGACGTGAGCAATAAGGTCGACAAGAGGAAAAGACAGCGCGTTGGCGCGGTTGGCGGTCTCGGCTGCGAAGAACAAAGTTTTGACGAGTTCCCGCTAAGTTTCGCCAAGTTTTGCGGTCTCCCGCCGCTGTACGGGAATTTTGAAAACGTCCAACACTCCTCCACAAAAGTCCGGACAAGATTTCGCACCTGCGCAAGTAGAAAATGCAATACAAATATCCTGAAATCCCAGGCAACGCTTTTGCGCGCAAAATGGAATGCACCGACAACTGCGAGGGGCGAGCTCGAACACTGCCGGGCATGTGTACTTGGGGTTATCGCGCCCGCACCCGTGCGGCACGCTCTTTCAAACAGTCGCCGTGCTTGGTAGACGAAAAGAGTAACGGGCGCACAACGCCGCAATATGAACGCTGATGCGACGGTCGCGCAAATATTATGCATAGGCGACGGAGGGAGGAGGTGTTGGGCAGGCCGCTGTGGGGGAAACGCAAGAAATCGCGTATGTAGACTTACCACCGATATGCGCACAACCCAAGGGCAAGCCGCTTTCGGCAACAATATTCAAGCAATCATAACTTCCTTATATATGGTCCAAATTTTTATAAAATGTACCGTTGGACGCGTCTTTTCAATGCGCGTCGAACGCATCTACTCCGGAGTTCAAACTCTCACAAATCGATTTGTTATGCATTATTTTAATTTACAAACTATTCCGGCACCGCTGAGCCGCAGTGCCAAGCAACACCCATCGAAGTCGGCTCACCTCCTGAGACGATTTGTGCGGGGTTTGTCGATATATGTTTACTAATTCTTCATTACTATTGACCTCCGAGCCCAATTCCCGACGCGTGCCACGCGTGGGGCGGGTGTGGTTGGCACAAGCACATACCCAAGCATTCCAAACACCACCGTCAACGTGATGCGTCCCTAACGGCCAAGTTGGACCTCGCCCCTCCCCTAAGCCAATCGCCCTCGCATGTTTACAGCGTGCAGTGTTTATCCAAACCTGCGTCATGTGCGTTTTTGCTCGCCTGCTTTCCAAAAAATCACCCGTGCCAGCGGCGTGAACTTCCGTGCTCTATTCACACACCCGCAAACCAAACCTCGCGCATTGAACACGGTACCCACGCCTCCAAACCCCCTCCAAAAACCCCCCAAAAATACGGTTATGTGGAACACAGAGAAGTATGCAGCTTGGTATGAGCGCTTGAGCAATGCCCAAGCGTGGCGCTCAGAATGACGTGTGCAGTTCGGACAATTTCTCGGGAGTTTATGGGCTTAATTCGACAAACTCCACCGACAACACCCGCTTTAAGCTGAGGTCTAACCACCCCGGATGGCGGCTTACTGCTTGCTTCTCGGCTCTCCTACAATTGGGTGGTACTCGGGTATCGTCGTGCTTGACGTGGTGAGAGGGGAGCGTGTTCTTGACTAGCTTATGCTTAACATAATGCATGTCCGGACTTTTGTGGAGGAGTGTTGCATGAAACTCGAATTATCAAAATTGTGCCGATTTGCATGCCAACCTATCCGAAACCCTAAATTTACCCTAATAGTGAGTTGTTCCTCCATCGTTTGCTATGCACTCCCTTAGCCGTTTGGGGATGGAGTTGAACACGGCGCAATGGGCAGAGTAAGGGATTGTTTCCCACTCGTGTTGTATGGCCGCCTCAAAATTGCGCGGGGACAAGTCCAATCTTTTTTGTAATCTACTCGACACAATACCCCACATGTTTTCAATCCAACTAAGGTCAGGGCTTTTGGCAGGCCATTGCATCACTTGAAAGCCGGATTGAGACGAAAGCCAATTCCTAACCTTCTTGCAAGCATGAGCTTTAGCGTTATCTTGCTGAAAAATCCACTGATGTTGCGCCTCGGCCGAGGGCCTTTTTGCCATCAAAGCCTCACACGCGGGTATCAGGTGCTCTTGCAACAAGGTGAGATACACCGCACCGTTTACGCCCTTGCTCTTTGCCTTAACGCCGCTGCTCCCCACTGTCACAAACAAAGGTGTCCTGCCATACTTGCTAACACCACCATACGCGTGCACTTTGAAACAATTTTGCTCTGACACCTTGGTTGGCGGTTCATCCTCGAAAAGCACCCACTCCTTGTTCCCGGGCCCCTTATTGGACAGCCAAAAGTACTTGCTGTCTGTCACAACCACATTGTGCCATGACTTCCGTACCCATTGTTTGGCAAAGAATAGCCGTGCGCGCATGTGCTTGACTGTTAGTGAAACACGCTTCCTCGGCCTCATCTGGCGCGCTAAGTACTTGTTTAGGTACCGGCGGACCGTCTCAGCACTCACAGTCACTCCTAGCCTCTGCTGCAGCATCTTGGCAAGTTGGGGGCACTGATCGCCGCGCTTTACACCCACCTTCAAAAGGAGGGTGGCTTCTCGGGATGCCAAGGGCGCTCGGGGCCTGCCCGCCCTAGGCGTGTCGTCCACTGTCCCGGTAGCTTTAGCGCGCCGGCACCACTTCTCGACAACCCTCACGGTTGCTTTACACTCTTGCGCGGCCTTACGAGCGCTGCCAAGTCGTTCGGCTTCATGGACGAGGCGCCAACGCCTTGCGAGTACACATGGAGAAGGTGGCATACTACGAAACGGCCGCAGCTGACGTGAGCAATAAGGTCGACAAGAGGAAAAGACAGCGCGTTGGCGCGGTTGGCGGTCCCGGCTGCGAAGAACAAAGTTTTGACGAGTTCCCGCTAAGTTTCGCCAAGTTTTGCGGTCTCCCGCCGCTGTACGGGAATTTTGAAAACGTCCAACACTCCTCCACAAAAGTCCGGACAAGATTTCGCACCTGCGCAAGTAGAAAATGCAATCATGCGTCGATTTTATTGACAAATATCCTGAAATCCCAGGCAACGCTTTTGCGCGCAAAATGGAATGCACCGACAACTGCGAGGGGCGAGCTCGAACACTGCCGGGCATGTGTACTTGGGGTTATCGCGCCCGCACCCGTGCGGCACGCTCTTTCAAACAGTCGCCGTGCTTGGTAGACGAAAAGAGTAACGGGCGCACAACGCCGCAATATGAACGCTGATGCGACGGTCGCGCAAATATTATGCATAGGCGACGGAGGGAGGAGGTGTTGGGCAGGCCGCTGTGGGGGAAACGCAAGAAATCGCGTATGTAGACTTACCACCGATATGCGCACAACCCAAGGGCAAGCCGCTTTCGGCAACAATATTCAAGCAATCATAACTTCCTTATATATGGTCCAAATTTTTATAAAATGTACCGTTGGACGCGTCTTTTCAATGCGCGTCGAACGCATCTACTCCGGAGTTCAAACTCTCACAAATCGATTTGTTATGCATTATTTTAATTTACAAACTATTCCGGCACCGCTGAGCCGCAGTGCCAAGCAACACCCATCGAAGTCGGCTCACCTCCTGAGACGATTTGTGCGGGGTTTGTCGATATATGTTTACTAATTCTTCATTACTATTGACCTCCGAGCCCAATTCCCGACGCGTGCCACGCGTGGGGCGGGTGTGGTTGGCACAAGCACATACCCAAGCATTCCAAACACCACCGTCAACGTGATGCGTCCCTAACGGCCAAGTTGGACCTCGCCCCTCCCCTAAGCCAATCGCCCTCGCATGTTTACAGCGTGCAGTGTTTATCCAAACCTGCGTCATGTGCGTTTTTGCTCGCCTGCTTTCCAAAAAATCACCCGTGCCAGCGGCGTGAACTTCCGTGCTCTATTCACACACCCGCAAACCAAACCTCGCGCATTGAACACGGTACCCACGCCTCCAAACCCCCTCCAAAAACCCCCCAAAAATACGGTTATGTGGAACACAGAGAAGTATGCAGCTTGGTATGAGCGCTTGAGCAATGCCCAAGCGTGGCGCTCAGAATGACGTGTGCAGTTCGGACAATTTCTCGGGAGTTTATGGGCTTAATTCGACAAACTCCACCGACAACACCCGCTTTAAGCTGAGGTCTAACCACCCCGGATGGCGGCTTACTGCTTGCTTCTCGGCTCTCCTACAATTGGGTGGTACTCGGGTATCGTCGTGCTTGACGTGGTGAGAGGGGAGCGTGTTCTTGACTAGCTTATGCTTAACATAATGCATGTCCGGACTTTTGTGGAGGAGTGTAGTAGCATCAGGTACCTGTACGGGTAAACGATGACTACTAGTACCCCCCCTACGCTGGTTCTTGTAATCAGACATGACAGTATCCATAGTTATCTTATTAAAAAAAATCTTACAAGAAAAAGCAGCGGGGAGCACCACAGCTATCCTATCCTATCCTATCCGCTCCTATCCTATCCTACCCTATCCTATCGTTTTCGTATTGTGACGAGTACAGTCCTGCAACAGTACATTGCAGTACATTGTACATGTACACGTTACAAATTATAACTCGTGCTTTTCCATCGGAAGGACGTACACCGTAGGTACGTCGCTACTGCAATTTTGCGAGGGTTCCGATGCGTACTATACTACCAGTACCTCCCGGTACGTACATGTACGCACAATAAATCGAACTATTCAAACGACGCGCCAAGCAGCGAGGTTTCCAATGCATAATGCGATTCCCCACACTGGACGAGCCGCGTCGCTAGTCTGTTGATGACGGTTGGAAAGCCCTAGCACCTAGGACGAGGACCGGGCATGGGCAAGGTGCAAGCTATTGTTGGTGTTGTTGGTGTTGGAGTGTAGTTTGGGTAGGGAGGTAGCAATACAGTAGAGGTTTGAGAGGTCATGGTAGTGGCCCCATTGAAAGGAGAGGACAACGGAGGAGTCGAGGTGGCCAATAGGGGTGGGGAGACCGCGTTCAAGGTTAAGATCAAATAGGTAATTGTGTAGCTTGATGGTGCATGTACTCGGGTTGAAGTGAGTCGGGAGTGAGACCATGTTGGAGTTGGTTACAAGGTGTGTACGGATGTCATGGTGAGGATTTGAGGAGTGGCTTTGGGGTCGAACCTCCGGGCCGGGTGGCCCATCTGTAGTGGAGTTAGGGACGGGGTTGGGCCTCATCGGCCGGGGGGGAGGGAGAGGGGAGGTTGGGAGGTCTAGAGGAGGGTAGGCGCTCTGCGTCGGTGTCATATGCAGCTTGGTCTTCGTTCAGTTGGTCGTCCAGGTCGAAGTCCGAGTATGCAAGGGAGAAGGCGGGCGGAGGGAGGATGGAGGGGTGAGTGGTGAGTGTGGGGTTGGGAGCGGGGAGGTGGCCGGGGGTAGGGGTGAGGTGGAGAGAGGAGGTAGGTGTGGTGTGAGAGCGGGTAGTGATTTTGTGAGGGGGGCGGCGAGGGGGAGGGGAGGGAGTGTTCTTCATGTGGGTTGGACGGGCGTGCTTTGTGACGCCTGGGGGGGGGGGGGGGGGGGGGCTGGTTTGAGGGCGGGGTCAGTCTGGGGTCGGGATTTGGGGGACGAGTCCATAGGGTCGGTGGGGAGAGGGGAGGGGGAGAAGAGGCGGAGGGGGGTGGGGTAGAGGTGGTGGTGGTGCCGATGGGCTGGGGTGGGAGTGTATGATGTTGTGGACTGGCGGGAGCAGATTGGGAGGGCGCGGTGGTGGGTTGTGAGAGGGGGGTGGAGGAGGAGTCCATAGGGTCAGGGGTGTCTTCGAGGATGGTGGGAAGGGCGGGGGGTGAGGGGAAATGGCTTGGGGATTGGCGAGGGGGTATGTTGGCTGCGAGAGGGAGGGGGTGGGTGTTGCGTCAGGGGGGGGGAGCGGCGTTTTCTGGAGGTGTGTGGGTGTTGGGAAGTGGAGGAAGGGGGGGTGAGGGAGGGGGCTAGTTGGATGTCGGGGAGGGAGTCGAGGTCGAGGGGGGCATCCTCGGCAGTGTCCAACAGGGAGCCATCCGCGGGTTCCAACTCCCAAGTCATGTAGGTGTTAGAGGCTTGCAGGTGTCGAGTCCAATCAAGGAGAAGAGAGGGGGGGTTGCGAAGGAGGGTTTTTTTGTGAGGGTGAGTTGAGGGGGGGATGGGGTGGTGGTAAAGATAGGGTCCGTGATGCGGGACCTACCAAAGGTGGAGTAGTGGTGGGGTGTGATGTATGGGGAGCACGTGGTGTGTGTAAGAGTGCCTCAGTGAATGTAGGTGCGGCGGAGGGGAATGGTGGCTGTGCCGTTGGTGGAGATGAGGATGCAGTACATGGCTTCGGTGAGTGAGAGTTGGATGCTGGTGGCGATGTGGGGGGAGGGGGAGGGATGGGAGCGGAAGTATGAGCCGTCGGGAAGTTTTTTGAGGGAGGTGTGGTGTGTGATGTCAAAAGTGGAGGGCGAGGGGCTGTCGGGGTGCGTGTGAATTTGTGCGTATTCGTTTGATGTTTTATGTAGTAGTGTGGATAGCCAGTGTGAGGGGGGAATGGAGCCGTTAGGCATGGGGCATGGGAAGGGGAGGGGGTGGGGGGATTGGATGAGGACAATGGCGAGGCAGGTGTCAACATGTCAAGTGAGTGGGGGGGGGTGTGATGGTGATTGCGAAAATGTGAGGGGTGGTGGGTACTGTGTGGATAGCTGATTGTAGTGTGGTGTGAAATTGTACATGGCCATATTGTGAAAGGATGAGGTTATTGGAGGGGTGGAAGATATTTACCCAGAAGGAGGGGGGGGTCGTTCTCGATCTAGACGGGCTCGCGCGTGGGCAAGAGGGCGTTAGCGAGTTGGAGTAGAAGTTGGGCAGGTTCCGGGAGGTCTTCTACGCGGGGTGTAGAGATGGAGGAGTAGGCGCTCCAGTTGTCGGTGAGTTCCAAAGCTAGGCGATCGAGAAGGAGGGCATGTAGAAGGAGAACGACGTCTGGGCCGGAGAGATGCGTGAACAAGGGGGAGCTGATTTTCACGCGGCGCCCTTAGATTGCGGGGATGTGAATTGCGCAGATGATTTTGATTTTCTGTTGTTTCAGTGTGGCTGTGAGGTTGGGGATCGCAGCGGCGCTGGGCGACGTGGGACCTCCCGACGGGAGTTCACGATGGCGTGAAGCAAGTTGGAATAGGAATCCGACCGATGCGCAAGAGGTGGGGATGTCCAGGCGTACTTCTTGGTGGCCGTGCGAGAGTTCGGTAGGAAGGGGTGCGATCATGCTGTTGAGGCATGGCAGGGTGTGGGGTTCGAGTGGTGGAGGCCGTCCATCGAGCGCGATGGGCGAGTTCCCGACCGACTCTATTTCTCACGCGGAGTGGGATGTCGGTTAGGGCGTGAACTTTTTCGAGAAGCTCGCGCCGAGCGAGCTAACAGGCGGAGAGGATCATGTGTGATGAATCCAGTGTATCAACAAGGAACATGCCGTGGAGGCAGAAGTTGGCAAGGTCAAAGGGGGCGGTGGAGTACTTGCATGTTAGGAGGTAGGTGTCGATCATGCGGGCGGAGAGGTCAACGGCCCCTCTGAGGTTGGGAGCGGATGTGGGAGTTGTGAGGACCAAGGGCGTATGTAGTACATTGCTTGGGGTGCATTTTAGTGGCGAGCCCTGTCCGTGTTCTGCGTTTGCGAGTTGTGGGGTCGTGAGGAAGGGGGCGAGTGGGTGGCCCACCCGGCGGCTCCGGGGGCTGAGGTGGTCCTCTGCAAATAGGGGCGCCGGGCGATCCCTGAGAAGGACATGCTTGTAGGAATCCGGAAGGTTAGAAGGTAGAGACATAGTGGTCGATGGGTAGTAGTCGATGTATGGGATGTATAGGATGTGTGTGTGGGTTGAGTGTGGGGTTGAGGTGGTCAGCGTGTGTTGGCGGCACACGACGAGGTCAGACATGGGTTTGTTGTCTGTGGGCGTCGGGTGTGGACGTCCGGACGCTCGTAGGGGCGCGTGGTGGTGCGCCGGATCCGTGGGGAGGAGGGTTTTGAAATCTATCGGTCTCGTAGGGGTGTCGTAGTATTGGGTGTAGTACGCGAGGCGGTTGTGAAGCGGGTGGCGTAGATTCCTTCATGTGAAAGCTGCGCCTTGGAGTGTGTACCGTTTGATGTGCCTACGGATCCAATAACTTGGGTGAGCTAGGCTCGGGTGGGGAGAGGTGATCGGTGCATGTCGTCCAACGGGCCATGTGATTAGCAGTCTATCGCTCCAAGGGAGGCCAAGCCCGGAGCGAAGACGGTCGGCGTTGCTCATCCAAGCTACCGATCCATCCCCCTATATTTTTGGGTCTGTAGTACTTAAGTAGTAATGTGGAATTTATTACTGTCTTTAGTGACGGTAGGATTAGTTTTTATGGTACAGAGAGCATTAATGCCGAGGAAACTAGCTCGACGGGATTCGGGGCAATAAGCAAATTTTCATCAGTACGGAAAATACCTCTGAATATGTATCACTAACTTCCTAAAATATTTCATACAAGAAAAAGCAGGGGAGACCACCAAGCAAAAAGAAGAAAGGAGTAAAAACCTAAGCCCGAGGAACAAGAAGGCAAACCACAACACCAGCACTGCCCTCATGCAAAGCGTCTCGAAGATAGAAACCCAAAGTATCATGAAGAGCAGTAGAGAGACGTTGAATGAATTCTCGCCGCACATCCCCCCAAAAACGCCGAAAAGGAACTAAAGTAGGTCGACGAACGAAATGTTGCATACGGACATAATTTTTAGAACGCAAAGAACGAGGATCAACCATCACAACCGCCATAGGTGTCAACCGGCCCCCATCCTCCACGGCGAAGGGATAATAGTCATGGACCGACTTAACCGAAGGCGTGCCAAGCAAAGCATTAGTGCGGAGGTCCGCATCGAGTTTGCCATGATTAACTCCAAATGCAAGACAGCCCGGGAGTGGGAAACGATCACTACATGAGGAAACTAACTTCATTATTGAATCAAAAAAAAATCTTACAAGAAAAATCAGTGGAGGCCACCAAGCAAAAAAAAAAAAAAAGGAGGAAAAAACCTAAGCCCAAGGAACACGCAGGCATGCCACACCACCAGCATTGCCCTCCTGAAAAGCGTCGCGGAGATAAGAACCCAAAGTGCCATGAAGAGCAGCAGAAAGACGTTGCATGAATTCTCCTCGCACATCCCCCAAAAAACGCCGAAACGGAAGAGAAGTAGATCGACGAACAAAATGCTGCATACGGACATAGCTGTCAGAGCGCAAGGAACGCGAGAGTCAGCGGCCAAATTAATGAATCATTGGTGGAGGATTTGCGCCAAACGCTATCTCGACAAACTACTGCGAAATGTTACGGGTGGGTTATTCATCATTACCTAATCCTTAATCCGCGTCGCTTCGATGGTACGGTACTGAAAGGATACATGTACCCGCCAATATCTTTCATATGGGGTGAGCTTGTATTGAACTACTACTGCGCATCGCTGAGAGGGTACCCGACAAAGTACTGCGCAAACCATAATACGGGTCAGTACATTAATTACGGCTTTCCAGGGCGAAACACGACCTCAGCAAACCCCACGGGCCGCTCGTATATATATTTTTTCACGTCAACCGCGGTATGGGACGAGAAGAGAGCGACCATATAACAATGTGATATCAATATTGGACACCGTATCGCTGGTGCAAGCGATATGTACTACATGTAGGTACAGAAACCGGTACGTTGTATGGGATTTGCCGCCCTCGTCATCGAAAGCGCAGCGACATATCACGACTGCATAATGATGATCAATCTTCTTTCTAAATACGGTACCGCCTCGCCGTCCCCACCTTAGGGCTCTCTTGTTCAGCGCTGTGGCACTACTGGGAACCCCTCCGGCTCATAACCCAATCTATCTCTCGGCCTCCCTCCTCTGGGCCACTACTATGCCGACCCCCATGTTTCTTGACAGTGCTGCCGGGCAGCATCGCTCCCCTGAGGCGTTGTCTCCGGGCAGGTTCTCTTCCCCTGCAACACCCACTAGTACGCGCAGCAGCTGCTGTTCGGAACCGGCGTACGGCGAGAACGGCGGGCAACTTCGTCGGGGGCGTGCACCTACTATCTTCTGTCCATCAGTCGTGCATGGCGAATTCTCTTCTTGGCCCTCTCGCGACGATACCCGCCAGTTAACATCTTCAGCTTCGTGCGATTTCGGACCCTCTCAGCGCTCACCGACCAAGTGTATACGGTTTTCAGATGGAACACCGAGTGAGCCACCGGAGCCAAAACTACGCCGCCGTCCCACGAGGGCCGTCAGTATGAAAGAGCTTCGCAACCATGTCGAGGCTAATATAGTTGACGAGACACCCACGGAGAGGATATCTCTGGCTGATAAAGTGCTTGCACGACTCGCCGATATTATGGGACACGACCCCTTCGTGTCTGACTCTGCTGATGATCCTGACTCTGATGAGGAGGAGTCAGCTGGCGAATATTATTCCCGAACCTCGCTCTCCCGCTCGCGAGGGAACGACCTCGTGGCTTCACTAGGAACCGACGCTTCCACCTTGGCAGAACACGACTCGTCGTCGACACAGCTTTTGCTTCACGCGAAAACCATTAAAGTTTGCGCTGGGCAGAAGAGGAACACCATAGTTAAGGCGGCGGAGCTGTGCGAGGATCTTTTGTCATAGATGGCTGCACTGATATCAGAGAACTCGGGGTTACCAGTACTAATGCGAGTTCTGTGTACGTACTGTGATTTGAAAAAGTCGCGATGAATGTGAGCACCTGATACTGTTTTTGGTAGACATCGGTGTGTGAATTTAAACCCGTCCAACCTTTCCTTTCATGCCTAACGCTGCTCCTTCGCCTGGTTGTGCACCAGTCGCCAAAACTTCGTATTTGCATGCTACTGCTGCCAATTCGTCACCCAGAACTATAGTAGGTAAGATACTTGTCTGCTTAGAAAACAATTGCCGTCGCTGCTCAAGATGTCCTGGGTACTGTGACTCCTTTATAATGACAATTGAGTGCTCAGCGCGTGCGTATTTTACAGTCACCGTTAGTCACGACACTTACACGGCAGAGCAGCATTTCGGTGCAGGCATACACACTTCCACTTTCAAGTCGGCGAGTCGTGACCCGGGCCAAGGGCTTACAGTTTCGTGGTTTTGTATTTCAAAACAACCACCGACAGTGGAATCGAAAACTCGGAATCAATGCTCCAGCGCAGCAAACTCCATTCCACGTGAAAGCACAGGAAAATCATCTGCGAGTGTCGCTTCGAGTGATGAATCCGCTTCAGAAGCTAAGACTCGCAAGATAAGACCGTCTCCGCTGACCCCCGACTAATGTACCAGTAACTTCTTTGATACCTTACTCAGGGTGTTCACGACAGCGGCAATGTCGTCGCCGCTGTGCTGACTGGTGACAACGAGACGGATGCTGGGCCGAGGCTTGCTCGCGTCCAGCCTGCTCACCGAGTTGACCGAAAGCAAAAGGCCATCCTTGAGGCATTCGTCAACAACGTCCTGCAGGAGGTCCGTGGCTGTCGTATAGTCCAGGGGCTGCTTGGCTAGGCAGATGTGGATAAGCGGCGACACGGAGTCCACAGCACCCCCAAGAACTTGCAGGCCTGCAGAATCCATAAATCCCGCCCGACACGCGGTAAATAGTCAACTTCGGAAACGGGCAAAAGCATAGATGCATATCTGAAATATGGAGCCCTGCCTCTGAAATATAGCCCTGAAATATTGGAGAAGAATTCAAAACATATCGCTACATACGGGTAGCTTAGGTAGCCATATTTAAGGCCGAAGGAAATGCTACGAATTCGAAATAGCTCGGACCTGTCAGCGCGCCGTCCAGCCGTTCCCTAAGCTGCCGCGCGTTTGCCCGCACGACAGATACCTGCTCCTGCCCTGCTTCCTGTAAGTAGTCGATCGCGCCGAGGGCCGCTGTTGCGAGGAAGGGGGGTAGCGAGGCAGAAAAACAGTACCCGCTACCCGAGAGGCGCTGGTGGTCGCAGATCTCGCGGTCGCCGCAGCAGAAGCCGCCGATGGTGGCCATGCTGTTCCCCATACTCGCAGCCACGATCTCCACACGCCCCAGCACACCGAAATGCTCGCAGGCCCCCCGCGCAGTCTTCCCTAAAACGCCGAGGCTGAGCGACTCGTCCACAATCAGACGGTAGCGATACTTTTCCTTCAGTTCGAAGATCTTGTCGAGCGGAGCCAAATCGCCGAAATTTGAGTAGATGCCCTCCACCACAACGTACTTCCGGTTCAATTTCTTCCTGTGTAATGAGGTGCATTGGCATTACTCTCATCCCTGGCCCACGACAATTCCCTCACAGCAAAGTGAACGAAATAAATCTACGCTTGAAAATGAAAGTGATTGAATGCAAATTACACGAAAGAAAGAACGATGCACTTGTGGAAGAGTGGGGACATATTAATAACCTAGCAAGAGGCAGGGTGAAGGGTCTCTCACCCGAGCTGTGTGTCCTCCGCCGCCACCATCTCCATAATACGCTCAAGGTCAGCCACGTCGTTATGCTTGAAGGTGAGGATGCGGCTGCGTGAGAGGTCGCAGCCATTCTGAATCGAGTAGTTCACTCCCTGTTACACAATAAAACAACAATCACCCATCGCAACCAGCAGCTCTGCACAACGACTTATTCATGTGTGCTTGAGTGTGTTAAAATCACTGCTACGGGGCGGGGTTCAAATGGACGATGAAAGGGAGGATGACCTCATCGCAGATGATGACGTCTTTACGATTGGCAAAGGCAGGGATAATGGAGGGCAGGGTTGCTAAATCGTAAGAGTAGATGATCGCCTCCTCTGTCCCCATAAAGTTGCTGAGCTCCTGCTCCAGCTTGAGGTGCACGTCAATGGTGCCGTAGAAGCCACGCGGGCCGCAGGAGCCGCAGCCATACTTGTTCAGCGTCTCCTTGCAAGCGGTCTATCCCCACAAACCACAGACCATTCACAGCACTCACTCAGCTCTCATTTACACCTCCCATTCCACAGGCAGCCCACAGCAACACCGCAGCCTGTTGCACTCCCAGCAAACGTATCCCCATGCCTACAGCATTCGCAAATCGCTGACACATAACGCCAAACAATACGACTGTTAGTAAGCACAAAGATAATACCCACCAAGACAGAGCCCTGTTGCTGTGTCAGAATAGACCCCAATGGAATCTGAGCCACAAGGCAACTGCACCACCTTGGTTCGGTGTGCCTAACAAGTCACACTCTCCCTTTCTCTCCCCCCCTCAGTTTGGAAATGAGACAAGAAGAGCGAAATAGGGGAGCGGGTGGAAAGAAAGAAAAGTCAGCGGGGTGTGGGCTTCAACCACAGCCGCTGAGCACCCACCAGCACTTCACCCCGCCCGCTTATGCCAATGAAGTCCGTGGAGCACCAATTGACTACCCGCCTGCCGTCCACCATGGCGTAAGGCCCGTCCAAACTGGCACCCCAAAACACCGCGTGTGCTGTCAGAAAACGAGAAAAAGAGGAAACGAGGCCGTTGGAGGATCTGAGCAAGAGTAAGGCCAGATACCTGGACACCACAGGCGGGCTGCTACGTCGCTTCTCGCTCGCGCTTAGAGGGGGGCACAGCGGCTCAGGCTGCCACTCGTTGCACAGCGCCTCGACCTCCTGCAAACCTCAGCACAAAAAAATGTCTCAGCGGCCCAACTACAGCTGGCACTCTCACACCGGGGGCGCAGTTACAGGCTTCTCGAGCACGCCGGGAGTCAGCGTGCCTTCTCAGTGAGCGGCCCGGAGTCGCGTCCGGAGGGCTTGCCCTTTTGGAGTAGCAGGTACAGGATCATGCCCACCAGCGCGAGTTCGACGCAGAAGTGGCCGTGGTGCGCGATGAAGGTTTCCCAGTGGAGCTCGTACGACCTTCCGCCCGGCCGTACATACGTGACCACCAAAGTCCACAGCTCACCCACCGCCTCGGAAAGGGTACTTCCCACGGAGGCAGCCATCTTCGATGTCCCGCGGTGCCTTGCGCCAGCCTCGTGTCGCAATATTGTCCGTGACAGTACTACAACCAAAATACAAGAAGCACTACAGGACTTGGACAGGGAAGAAACGGGGGAGCCAAGAGGGGAAGAGCGACAAGAGGACGACTCCGTGAGTCCGCGACGGCAGTGTGCCAACAGCTTCAGCACTCAGCAGTAGTTGCTTGAGCGACCGTCTCTGGGACTCACATACGGCCCCGACTATACGAGCGACGCGCCGGCCGCCTGTCATCGTCGTTTTGAGCTGTCGTCGCGCAAATCGCGCATAATGTAGAGTCAGATTATGTCAAAGATGACATCATGCTTACATTTTGACATCTCATCTTCCGAGGCTGCTGGTGGCAAAGTTCACCTAAAGCCGATATTCCAAATAGAAAAAAGTACACGGCTCGCAGGAACACTACGGCTCGGCGGCCGGTACACGGCTCGCGGGACAAAAAAAACACGAGCCGTGTTCCTCGCGCTTTTTGGTATTCCAATTAGGCCGGTACACGGCTCGGACCGCACTACATACGGGCTTTACATCGGGCTAATATAACCTTTCATACATGCGCAGCCATCGCGCCCGCACACACACTCTCACACACACCTAGCCGCACTCGCGCCCGAACCACGATGATGAATGTGAGGCGCATCACGCTTGTAGTAGCCGTGGCCCTGCTTTTCGGCTTGGCGGCACTCGTGAATGCCGTTCCGCCCGCGCCAGATGTGGTGATGGGTACGGACCCCTCCGCCGCGAGTTGTGTGCGGGCAGCTGCGCTCGCGGCCGCTATACTCATGTATCAGCGTACTGGTACATGAGAAGGCGTCGTTCGCAGCAGCGTGCGGAAGTGGGTAATGTTGGAGCGTTGCCTCAGGGCGGCCGTGGAGGATGCCGCTCCGGAAAGGCGAAGGGAAAGCCGAGGAGGGCGATGAAAGGCATCAAGGCATGGCGGTTACGAACTGAGGAGACGCTGTGCATGTACGAGACCGAGTACATGTGCACACCTGACAAGAAGGCGGACGACGTCAACAACACCATGTACAAGGAGTTCCGGCGGACTTTCCGAATCCCTTTCGCGGATTGTATCAAGATATAGTGGAATCCGCCTTCGCCTCGGGCAGATTCCGCGACGATAGGCCGGGGCTCAAGAAGAAGAGGGCAAGGGGTGCTCCCCCCTCACTCCTAACGCTTAAGATCTTGGCGTCGCTAAGGGTTATGGCGTTGGGCTGCCCTATGGATGGCATGAGGCTGGAGAGTGGCATCTCCCAGCCGGTGCTTGCAAAGTTTGTTCACAAGTTTACTGCGTGGATCGTGGAGAAATATTTCGAGGATAACGTGCATATGCCCAACGACACAGCGGAGCTCGAAAGTGTGGAGACTTTGTACTCATTGTTTGGGCTGCTTGGCTGCGTGGGTAGCATGGACGGTGTGCACTTCGCGTGGGACAACTGCCATGCACCGAGTGTGCCGGCTTACAAAGGGAAGGAGAACTTTCCGACTGTGGTCTACAACGTCACCTACGATCATGCCCGCCGTGTTATGTCTGTGCACGGCCCTTTCCCGGGTGCCAAAAACGACAAAAACATTGCTAGGACGGACCCTGCCGTCCAAGCAGTGAGATTTCACAGCATGTACTTGAACTTCAGGTACCCAATGTACGGCCATATGGGAGCTTCAAACACTATGGTAAGTACAACCATTGTCCCATATATATTGTGGTATGCTTGCTTGCTCTGTTTGTTATCTTGCCTGATTGCTGCCGTGTTTCATGTAATGCCTATACATATATAGGTGCATGGCTTCTATGTGACGGTGGCTACCACAGATGGCGGGCAACCATTGCTAGGTACAAGCACAACGGGTCCGATGAGGCCATCCGGTGGAGTGAAGGGTGAGGCTACACATTGTATGTGGCCCATCTTGTGCATATGTACTCTAGTGGTGTTGGTATTAATGTAAGCACCGACATATATATACAAGATGGGGTCATGTCGGAAGGATTTGGAAGATTTACTCGGAATCATGAAAAAGCGATTTCGGATTTTGAGGACACCTATTCAACAAGGAGAGCTAAATCCATTCCCTCTTTAAAACATGCTGTATCTTGCATAATTTGTTAACGGATTGGGACGGCATCTCAGATTTGGGATGCGAAGATGACCATTGGATAGCTAATGACAAGACTGATTTGTGGGATATTCTTGAGAGATTACGGCAAGCCAGGGAGGAAGCCCGTGGCGCAGGCACCATGCAGTCAAGCCCCCCTATTCTGCGACGGTGCGGCTCTCACACGGTCACGCACAATCACACACACAGTCACACACAGTCACACACACACAGTCACACACACACAGTCACACACACACACACACACACACACACACACACACACACACACACACACACACAGTCACACACACACACACACACACACAGTCACACACAGTCACACACAAGCACACACAGACATACACAGACATACACACAGTCACACGAACAGACACACACACACACACACACACACACAGCCACACACACACATTCACACGAACAGACACACACGCAGACACACACAGACAGTCACACGAACAGACACACACACAGGCACACACAGGCACACACACAGACAAATACACACAGTCACACGAATAGACACACACACACAGTCACACACAGGCACACACAGACATACACAGACAGTTACACGAACAGACAGACACACACACACACACACACATACATACAGTCACACACAGGCACACACACACACACACACACACACACACAGTCACGCACACATATGTCATTGGATCATTAAATACCCCGCTGTTTGGTGTGCACTATCCAGGATTACCGCAACATTGTGTCGGATGATGGTTCTCGAGTTCGTCGTAAAGTAGACGACGACTTCACGTCGACGGGCTCGCTCATCTGGACCGCGCGGCCAAGGGTCTAAGCTGGTTATGGAGCCTTGAGAAAACTGTTTATAGAGCACCATGCATGGCTAGACCGTGCGAATATGCTTTTGTGGCTACGCAGCTCTGCAAATATTGCATAGTTGTGGATATATTAAGTGGCAGCAGGCAAAAGGCATTCGCAACAAATGTAATTGATGATTACACGTCATTGACTTTGGCTTCTACCTAGTCCTCCACCTCGCCATTGCCACCCCCCTCTTCGTCACTCTCAATGTCACTGCTAGAAGTAACAGTATCCGCAGTTGTTGCTTCACTAGCTTTATCATTTTTTTGCGATCTCTGCATGCCCATACGTGCTAGGATTACCACCAATGTCTGCAGATCGCGGCGCGGGTGCACTTGGCTGTCGGGCGCATTGTGCTAAGAACTGTTCCTTCATGTGCAACCGATACTCCTCAACATTCGCAACAATGGCTTGCTGTTGAGCATGGTTTTGGGCTGCCATAGTGAATGCTAGAGTCAAAGAGTTTTGATAATTCATGGAAACCATCTCACGCATAATACCCCTTAACTCTCCCCTCACAGCCTTTGACGCAGGGGTGAGATTAGGAGATACCAAGTCAATCTCACCTTCTGGAGTCCCAAGGTCCTTCTTCAGCTTCTTGTGTTTCTTGTCGGACTGCATCTCCTTCTTTCTTGCCTCCAACCGGCTCTTCGCTGGGCGGTCCGCGGCCACACCCTCCCCGTCGGATGGCAGCTCCACCGCCTCCACATTTCCTCTCGCCGACGCCACGAAGGCCTGCCCAGGACAAAAAGCATCACCTGCTGGAGGCCCATACTGCACGAAGGTCTTGAACTCCAATGGCTCCCATGATTCCTTCATCGGCGGCACAGCGGCGGCGTCGATGTCCAACCCCACCTCCTCCTCCTCCGAGCAGCTCTCGTCCGCGACAACACCAACTGCGATCTCTGCCTTTCGCTGCTTCTTTGTCAATTTTTTGCGTTCGGGTCTAAAACATGTTGAGCGCAGCTGCCGTCCGCGGTAGCACCTCCGGCGGCCTCCTTCTCGCGCTGCTTCCGGGCCTTCTTTTCTGCGGCGGCATGCTGAGCGCGGAGCCCGTCAAGCTCCTTCCGGCGCCAATAGGCGCGCTTTATCTTTTAGATGATGTCCGTCCACTGTTTTCCGGAGGGGGGATGACCTTCATCGTCCAAGAACTCGCTAGCGACCTAAAGCGGGCGGGACAGAGTCGTATACAAAAGTTCTCGTGCCAGGTTGTGACAAGTCGAGCAGGTCGGCAAGGCGGGCGGGTACCTCAGAAATCACGCCCGTAACTTTCGCCTTGATGTCCAGCCACCTCTCCCATATTTGCACCGAGTGCGCAGAGTGGCACCGCAGCTCCACGCTTTGTTCGGCTGTTACATTGCCCCATGCGAAGAGGTACCTCATGCGGCCGAGCGCGAGGTGCCTGAAGAAAATTGCGGCACGCTCGGAAAGAGGCACCTCCACCCCCTTCAGTCCGCCATCGGGCGCCTCGTTCTTCGTGGGCCCCAGCTCCGAGGCGGAGAGGGACGCTTCAAGCGCAACTTGTTTCTCCGCCTCACTCCAGTGCCAACTTCCGGCTTGCGCGGCCCCCTCTTCGGAACGCTTGCGCCGAGGCATATTGGGCGGACTGTGCTAGCGATGCTTGCCGGGGCTGTGTGCGGTGGGATACCGGGAAGCGATACTGAGTAGTGATTATTGCCATCTATAAGGGGAAGAGCCCCGCGCGACGCGACAAACGGGATATACTGTATAATGTACTAGTTTCCCGAGCCGTGTACCTCCTCCCGGTCCACGGCTCGGCCGAAAAGGAACACGGCTTGAGCTTCAAGCCGTGTTTTTATTTGCTCGAGCCGTGTTCATGTTCGGCCGGTACACGGCTCACGAGTCGTGTACCGTAATTGGAATACCTGTAAAATTGATAATTTCGGTACAAAGTTCACGAGCCGTGTACTGCATGTCTAATTGGAATACATGCTACATATAAGAACGTGCCTACATTTTGAATAAACAAGTATTGAAATTGAAATAGAAACTGTTTACAAGATGTACAGGGTGAAACCGGTTGTTGTCTCTGGGCCCGCTCAACTATGCCATACAAGAAACTTACAATTCAAGGCTAGACCGTGAGCCGCCTAAATCAAACCTCTCCAAAGGGTGTCGGGCGTTTTTACTCCCTCCCTCCGGGGGAGTGTGTCGAGCGTGAGGGTGGTAGTTGTGAGGCAGTGGCGTGTGCGCGTGCGGTAAGTGGAGGTGCGGTGTGTGGTCGTGCGGGATCTAATGCGATAAATTAAAAGGAGGTGGTGGATGAGGTGGGCATGAGGTGAGGGAATCGGGAGAGAAGCCTTCATCGGCAGCTACTAGGCGGGTGGGCATATTGGTGGGATGGGGGAGGAGGGGGGGGGGCAGCCAAGAGGTGTGTGGGTGAGCGTTGGGGAAGAGCATGATTTGATGGGCTTGCAACCAAAATTTGCCGTGATGGTCTTCCATCGGCTTCCGTTATGGCGTTCCAAGAGGGAGAGGAGGATTTGCAACGCGCTATTGTGGCGGGCATGTCTAAGGCCGGACATAGAGGGACAGTTACCGGCCGTGTGCCCGTTGTTGGTGAATTTACTGCACATAGGGCAGCGCAAGGTGGGGTTGTGTGAGAGGAGGCGGTGCTGTGTACTCCTCATGTGAACTTTTGTTTTTGTAAATTGGACATAATAGGTTAGTGTTGTAAGTATTTTGTGTAGAGTGAAGTCTGCTCCCGTCCGCCGCGGCGCGGGCAAGGAGGGTGCCGTGTTTGGTGGTGTGGGAAAGGGACGTATGTGTGTGTTTGGTCATTTGGTGGTGTATGTGTGCGCATCGGTTTTGAGGTTGGTGCACCTATACGGCGTGGGTTCTCCTTGTGTTTGTGATATGAGTGTGTATGGCCAGGTCCATGTGTCTATCGACACGCATGAACATGTGGTTTAGGTCGTGTGGGGCGGGTGGCCGTCCACTACGAGTTTAGCGAGCGCATCGGCGAGGTCGTTGCCGATATAGTGGTTGTGTACTTTGATTTTGCCTAGATGTGTACGGATTCCGGATGTGCATCGTGATATAATGGTATTTGTGATTGATTCGAGTGTGTCGCGGTGGATGTGGTGACGGTAGTTGTTGGGCCAATTCATGTATGAATAAATATGTATTCCAATTAAAAGTATGTGCGACATGGCTCGCGAGCAATGTACCTCCAGAAATATCGCTTTTACATGCATTCCAATTCCGTGTATCGGAACACGGCTATGGCGCCCAGTATATTCGGCAGTTGTCCTACCTGCCGCGTCGCGTGAGGCTCTTCCCACGGGTTGGCCACCGTCTCCCCGCATGATCCCACCACCGATACGCTTCCATAGGCGCGCGAGCCCAACCCGCCAAATCTACCTCGGCGCAAGCGCCCCAAAGGGGGGACCGCGCAATCCGGAAGTTGGTATTGGACGGTGGCGGAGACAAAAGTCGCTCTTGAGGCGTTTTTCTCCGCCTCGGAGTTGGGGATTTCGGATTGGAGCCGGGAGTGGGCTCTATTTGTGGAATGCGCGAGCAAGTGAAGAAGCGAGCCGCTGGGATGGCAAGCAACGTGTACGAGGCATGCTCCGCAAGCGATTTTAGTTCTCGTATTGGTAGCCAACGCCAATTCCTTGACGCACGTCCGACGAAGTATCTTGCTTGCGTGCTGACCTTCAACAACTTGTCGGCATGAGCGAAGAAGTACCCAATCGCTGAGTTAATGTTGATGCCCATATGGTGGCTCAACTCCGTTTGCTCCCATAAGCCCTTGGTGGGGTGGCGAAGTAGGCCCAGCCGATCTAGCAGCTTACAAAGGCGGTGGCAAACTTTCAGAAAACTGTCGACGTAAGGTAAAACCCAAGCTCCCCTCCATCGCTTTCACTTGAGGCAGTATCGTATTTCCTGGCCACGGGGAGGGCATGGGCATGGGCATGGGTATGAAGGGTTGGCGGCCTTTGCATTGGCTGAAGTGTTGTTGTTGCAATTGTTGGCGTCTGTGCTTGCACATGCCCTCCGTAGATGGCGTATCATTGGTCGTAGTGATGGTGCAAGCACATGCTGCCACACAACATATTCGATCAGTAATTCACATATATATTCGCACATACGCACACACACACACACACACACACACACACACACACACACACACACACACAAACATACACAAACACACACACACATACACACACACACACACACACACACACACACATGCCACACCCACAACATACAATTCGCAATCGAATGCCATAGAACCGCACCGGGAGCAGGGCAAACATAGTCATAGTCTAAGACCACGTGTGCTGCGAATTGTGTCATCTCCAAAACCGTTCGCATAGGCAGCTCACCAAAACCACCCCAAGCTGAGTTGGTCCTGAATAAGTGCCTTTCCCTTGCCTTGCAGTATATGCACGTGTACTTTGATACGCATCTACACAGCCCCATCCAACCGTTCGGTAGTTTAAGGTCTCCATCCATGCATAACTGCACATCAGTCAGCATAGTGCTTCCCATTCATCACAATACCCCTAGCTTCTTAGCTCCGTGTCACCTCTAGAATTCCCGAGCAGCTCCGCAAAATATCCTCGTAGCAATCATCACGAAGGTGGCAAAAGCATGGCATGTTGCTCTCCATGGACTTGACAGTGCAGTTTCCCTTGCCCTTTACACCTACCACTGAGTTGTTAGCATATGCAATCTGAGCACATAATTGGTGACGTAAAAGTTTGCTTTTGTGTAGGGCATCAATTGATATGCGACTATGCATATCATCCCTTAACAGAGTATCACACATTTTGTACGACCACAGTCCCATTTGGTCTGGCGGCATTAAAGATTTTGGAAGCACCAGCAATCACTTGCACCCGCAAGCCTTCCCATGCTAAATCAGTCCTTCCTTCAGCAATCTCCGCGCACGTTGCAACACAAGTGATCGATCAAGTTTCATGGATATCATGTCTACCGGTGACTGCAGCCCTACAACACTCAAGTCTTACGCTTGCATGTCTAGCATTGTAGTTGCGGCTGTCCACTTGCGCATTTGAGCCCCTCTAGGCAACACCAATTTCACCATCTCCACATCCTCATCCCACCTGTTCCCGTGAGGTTTGTCAATCGGTGATATGCATAGTGTGAGAACCTCAGGTCGGTGTAGACCTAAAACCCATTTCGTTGCCACACTTCTCTTATTGCATGCATTGCATATTCTTGTGTTGCGTTGAACACATGCTGAAATTGATTGGATTGCAACATAATAGCACTTTTGAGCTCCGGGTAGTTCGCTAGCAAGGCAACCAATATAAACCGCGATGTCTGCTGCTAAAACCTTCAGCAACATGCCGTCTTCCGTTCCTCACTCACGCAACTCGACGCGTCCGTGCTCTCCCTCCCCAATACGATCGCCCGGATGCTCCTCGCCACCCCCGAACACGCAGTGCCACCTACCGTAATTACCGACAACTTGAGACCGCAAGTGCTCCAGCTGATCAGCTTTGCGTCCTACATACCTTCGCATTGTCGGGCGTGTAGCGGCATGTCGGAATTTGTACGACAACCCGCTGGGTCTTATTCGCTGCTTTAACATGCGATGCGGCAGTTAATCGGCGTCGTCGCCGATGTTGTCCTCCGCATCACTGCTACCGCCATCGTTGTTGTCAAGTTCATCCGTTGCGTCTCCACGATTAGCATGCTCAAGCATCGCGTTTATGTTGTCTTTCTGCCGTATACTTACTTATCAACCTTCCGACTTTAATTTCTGCCTCGACGCGCTACATGTTCGCCGCCGGCAGCTACGACCCCGTACGTATTTTTCGTTTTTGAACAACACCCGCCTATATCTTTCCACCTCCTCGGTAATATGAACCTTTTAGCGGAGCTAGTTGACTAGTGACTGTAGATTTTGCACGGTTGTTGTTTCGCGGATTCTCACGCGGATATGGTATTATGGTCACCGCGGGACGAGTAAGTTATTGATGCCGCCGCGTGTGCGTACTATTGATCGCCCGCCGCGCTTTCGCCGCCCCACTCCAGCGAAGGGGTTGCTTGCAACTGGCACTTCTACAACCGCGGCGAGCTACCTCGCCGCCCTTTTGTTTGATGCTCGTTGCTTTTTATACTTAAAGCCGCCTGCCATACGGGCTTTCGGCGTGTTTGCGCGAAATTTTGTGTGACTCGTAACTCTGCGTGTCGAAAAAATAATGTAACAATGGCTCCACCATGTCAAGCACCACCCGCGACAAGTATAGTCACCACGAGGGCGCACACGGTTCTCACGGCTTGTGCACGACCTTAGCTAGTAGCGTTTGTGGGGCGCTCGGAGGTGATAGAAGTAGCGGTTGGTGTGGCACCGTGGACGCGTACAATGATATGTCCGAGGAAAAACCCAAAAGCTAAGATCTCTTAGAGAAGATGCATTGCGGAGACCAACATCAGGTATACCATGTTGGGCGTTAGGCTATCCGGGAGAGGCATACCGCAGCCGGGAGAGGTATCTATAGATGAGCATCCGCAGCCGGAACACTAGTCTCGTTCGCGAACGCATGACCGTAACATTAACAATTATGGTATACAACTAGGTTATTTTGCGGAACCGCAAAGTCCAGCCACATTATTTCCCATTATTTTTCATTTTCCAACGCAAGAAAAAAACATGTGGGTTACTTTCTGATTCCACGAATTTCTAAACCCATGCGATGGGTCGAAAGCATCTTCGCGTGACCCAGTGTTGGCTTTGAATCGCAAAATAGTTGATGGAGTACGGGAAGCATTCATGGTCGGTTGACGACATTGTTGTAGTGAGTTGCATCGTATTTTGCGTTTTTTTACGGCTCTACTACATGGGCCATGTCGCATATATGCAGGGTGCCTTTCTCGGTGCTGATGACAATGACGCTAAATTTCTTCGCTTCTTATCACATAATCTTTCGATTTTCTCACTCTGTTTGGATTTTCCTTGTTTGCACTTGAAAATTCGCAGAACGCATCTATCTCATCGTTCCGTGTCATTATCGTACATGTGTATCAATTTCAAAAAAAAAATCTTACAAGAAACAGCAGTGGAGGCCACAAAACCAAAAGAGGAAAAGAGGAAAAAAACCTAAGCAATGTGTATCAATTACCAAATCACGAATGTAACAAGTGTTGGGAAACCAAGCCAATGCAACAGTCAGGTGGACACCACCAAAAAGAAAACACTATTTTATGTTTTAATGCTGTTGTCATTGATGAACAATGATATCGCTGAATTGGCGAGTGGACTTTATTTCTCTAAATGGCGAGTGCTAAATATCATTGTTCATCATTGTCATTGATGAACAATGAAATCGCTAAATGGCGAGTGCAATTTATTTCTTTCGTTATATTTTACTGCATCACCGCTGTATCGGGACGTTTCTTTGTTCGGCTCTTTCGTACACGTGTCACGGTATGTATTGTCGTCTCTGACCTCCATTTTCGATGTGAATTCCACATTCTCAGTAGCGCACGCTGCGGAGTTTGCTTAAATGCCTGACGACTTCATTGCTTCACCACTCTCTGTCCCGCCGGTTAAGGCCGGTTCTTAGATAAACTTAGCCACCATCCGCGAAAGATGAGATGTTTTACTCTCTGTCCCGCCTGCCATAACTTAATTCAAGGTTCATTTCATTGAGTTCATATTTTGCTGTTTTCGTTATTGCGGATTCATTAGCGATACACATAAACATATCCGGGTGTGAATATCGGCAGCGATGTATGCCTGCCTCATCTGGATCGAGTGTGCCTCGATTCTTATTTGCATCTCTTATCTGTCGCCAGTCGTCACCATTCTCAGTTCCGACATTATGAGTTTTGCTTTATCACCACTACCATGATGTAGCGATGTTGCTGCTCTTCATGGTACTTTGGGTTCTTATCTCCGCGACGCTTTGCAGGAGGGCAGTGCTAATGCTGTGGCATGCCTTCCTGTTCCTCTGGCTCAAAAGGTTTTTCCTCCTTCCTTTTTTATTTTGCTGGGTGGTCTCCGCTGCTTTTTCTTGAAAGAATATTTTGCCATCACCAAGTACCCACTCTCCAGCTGCTGTCGTTTGCGTTTGTAGGGACCACTCTCCAGCTGCTGTTGTTTGCGTTTTCACGTGAGCGAATGACCACGAGCCACGTGATGAACCCACGTGACATATGAAAAGAGTCGTAAAAGAAATGAACCTACTACGGTGTGAGAGGAAATGCACCCCCCTTCACAATATCTCAGGGGAGTAAATCATTAAATGGCAAGAGTGACAAGAGGGTCACGGAATCCAAAGCACGGCAAAAGGAAAGTATATCATTAAATCCAACAAGTAATATATCGCCATGAGCTAAGAATATATTGCATATAGAAGAAAAAAAGTCTTACAAGAAAAAGCAGTGCAGGTCACCAAGCAAAAAGAAGAAAAGAGGAAAAAACCTAAGCCCGAGGAACAGGAAGGCATGCCATAGCACCAGCACTGCCCTCCTGAAAAGCGTCGCGGAGATAGGAACCCGGAGTGCCATGAAGAGCAGCAGAAAGACGTTGCATGAATTCACGTCGCACATCCCCCAAAAAACGCCGAAACGGAAACAGAAGTAGATCGACGAACAAAATGCAGCATACGGACATAACTGTCATAGCGAAAGGAACGAGAGTCAGCGGCACCCATGCCAGGGAGGCGACGAACAACCATCAAAATAGCCAAGCGATCGACCAACTCAGCCGCCATCGGCGCCAACCGGCCCCCATTCTCAATGGCGAAGGGATAATAGTCATGGACCGACTGAACCGAAGGCGTGCCAAGCAAAGCGGAAGTGCGGAGGTCCGCATCAAGCTTGCCTTGCTGAGCTCCCAATGCAAGGCTGCCAGGGAGTGGGAGGCGAGAACCTATACGAGGAACATTGGTGTTCGTGCGAGTACTTGTAACCGTCACATCAACAACAAGATGACGGTGCGGAGCCATGAAGTCTAACCAAACCACATCCCCATGACGATCACGTGAAGCTCCCGACCGAATACGGCGGACCTCCAACCGCAAGTCCCGGCCCGCCGTATATAGAAGAAAAACGAAAATATGGCGGCGCAATCGCTACTATCGCTAATCATACACAGGTATATATCGCGAATCCTTAATATTAGCGCCTGCAGGTACGGGTACTTCTAACAAGCATGCAAGTTCCATACAACACTGCCAGGTGAGGGAGATAATAATTCAAGTGTAGACACTATAATGATGCAATGCATGAAATGCATTATGAAGATAAGTCCCGGGCCCGTTAGCCCCAATAAAGCGTAGTCGAATAAAAACTGGATTCCCAGACCCTGCCTTCCTGTTCCTCGGCCTTAGGTTTTCCCCTCTTTTCTTCTTTTCGCTTGGTGGCTTGTGCTGCTTTTTCTTGTAAGAAAAGTTTAAATATTCCCTGACCATGTCGTCACTCTTGTCCCCCTATTGAACCGGTATGTCCGATCTAGACATGTACTAATCATATCTAGAGTAGCTTACAGTAGCTATCTGCAACTAATACGTATGCGGTATTACTTACAACACTCCCCCTGAAGGTAGCTACGGGATGAAGCGTTGCATTGGGTCTTGTCCTCCAAGGATCGCACTTCGGTGTCGTGCTAGTGCAGGTCCTGGGAGGGGTTTGGTGAGCATGTCAGCCACCATCTGGTCAGTGGGGAGGTACCTCAACTTGATGGTCCCTTGCTCCACGTGGTCTTTGAGAAAGTGCCACTTCAGGCCGATGTGTTTAGTCTTCTCGCTGACCAAGGCATTTTGGGAGTATGCAATGGCGCTTTGGTTGTCCTCCCAGATGGTGGTGGTTTCGGTGATGGGGGAGTCGAAGATTTCCCCCAGGAGTTGTCGGAGGTGGAGTCCCTCCTTGGTGGCGTCAGCTGCAGAGTAGTACTCGGCTTCACACGTGGATTGAGCCACACAAGTCTGTTGTTTGGACTTGTAACTGATTGGCCCGCGTCCGAGGGTGAAGAGATAGCCCGAGCGAGACTTGCGGGTGCTGCTGTCGTTGGCCCAATCAGCGTCGGCAAAGCCTGTGAGTTGGAGACTGTGGTCCATGCCCCCCCCCAACGTCAGGCGCATGTTGATGGTGCCATGGAGGTAGCGGAGGACCTTTTTCAGAGCCTGCAAGTGTGCCTCGGTGGGCGAGGCTTGGGCAGAGCCGAGGATGCTCAATGCCGTGGAGACATCGGGGCGTGTACAAACGGCGGCGTATTGAAGGCTGCCCAGGAGGCTTGGGTAGACGTCCTTGGCCACTCCTGTGAGAGAAGGCGAGTTCAAGTGTGTAAGGCCGGCGAGGAAGCCTGGGTCCATCGGAAGGGACGACGGCTTAGAGTCAGACATGCCGTATTTGGCGAGGATGTCGCGCAGGTACTTGGACTGGTCCAGCGAGATTGTGCGCGTGGAGCGATCGCGGGTAATGTGCATGCCGAGGAGTTGGGAGAGGTCGCCTAGGTCCTTGATTTTGAACCGTGCTCCGAGTTGGGCTTTGAACGATGCGAGCCAGGTGGCATCATTGCAGGCTGCGGGAATGTCATCGACGTACAGGGCGATCATGGCGAAGACGTGGCCGGCGCGGTAGATGTAGATGCACGGGTCGGAAACGCATTGTTGCCATCCATGGTCGACGAGCCACGCACGAAGTAGCATGTTGAACTCGCGGGGGGACTGCTTAAGGCCGTAGAGGCAACGCTTGAGGTGACAAACCTTGGACGTTCCATCGGTGAAGCCGAGGGGCTGGCGGATGTACACATCCTCCCGGATGGGGGCGTAGAGAAACGCTGTGTCGATGTCAAGTTGGCAGAGTTCAAGGTCGCGGGCGGCTGCAATGGTCAGGAAGAGACGCAGGCTGGCCATGCGGATGACCGGGGAGAAGGTCTCCGTGTAGTCCAGTCCAGCGCGTTGACTGCACCCCTTGGCGACGAACCGCGCTTTGAAGCGGGAGACGTCGCCGGCTGTATCCGACTTGACTTTAAAGATCCACATGCTGTTAACGACCATGCGGCCGGGGGGGAGGTCCACAAGGTCCCACGTGCCGTTGCTGATGAGGGAGGAATACTCCTGTTGCATAGCGGCTTGCCATTGGGGGGCTTGGGCGCTGTCCAGCGCAGCTCGGTAGGATTTTGGTTCCACACACTCTCGGGCGGAGAGGAGGGCGACGGCAGTAGGGGACGTGCCGGCAGGTGTGTGTGGGGGACCAGTGACAAGGTTGGGGACGTGAGGGTGCTCAAAGATGTCCTCTTGAGCTTTTCCTTGTTCAGGATCACAACACGCCGTGACGAGTGTGGGTGGGTAGTCGGACAGGTGGGCAACCATATCGCCGTAGCGAATGGGGTGGGAGCGGAGCCGAGCATGGCGAGGGGTTGGCGGGGGGGGCAGGGGTGTGGGTGATGTGAGGTCAATGGGGTGGGATAGGGGTGAGTCTGCGGGGACGTCGTCCGAAGAGTCGGTGATGGCCGAGTCGACGGAGGGTTGTGTGTCGAAGCCTGGGGTGTCTTCCTGAAAGACAACATGTACGGAAGTGGTGATGCGACGTGTTTCCGGATTGTAGACACGATACCCGGGTGCGTCAGGGGGATAGCCCACCATGACGCCGCGAAATGCTTTTTCACTGAGTTTCCGACGTTGTTTGTCGGGGACCTTGGCGAAAACGGCGCAGCCGAAGACGCGGAACTTGGAGGCGTTGGGCACTGACGACGTAAGGAGTGTGAGGGGGACGCCCCCATGAGGTCCGACCGAGCGACTATACGTGCGGTTGCGAAGGTACACAACTGTGCTGACAGCGCACGACCACATGGAGTTGGGAACGGCCATGTTGTGGAGCATCGCCGATGCATTGTCCCGGATGGTGCGCCAGGGACGTTCGGCCTTGCCGAGCATGTGGTGGGCGTATGGGGCAGAGAACTGTACCCCGACGCCGAGGTGTGCGCACATCTGGCGAGTGACAGCAGCTTCAAACACAGAGTCAGAGTCAAATTTGAGGACCGGTGCGAACGCGCCCGTCTGGGAGTGATGGCGGGCATGCAGGTGTTTGATGTCCAAGAGGATGGTTTCCAATTCCGAACATGCGTCGTCTTTAGACTTAAGGAACCGCACCCACATGTAGTTGGTGTGGTGGTCGATGACGAGCAAGCAGTAGCGGAGGCCATGTGGGGAGGGGACATTGACCGGGCCCCAGAGGTCAGCGGACAGGTTGAGGAGGGGGTGGGATGGCTTCGCGCAAGCGGCTGTGTTGCGTGGTGCAGCTGTGGCTTTGTGAAGGAGACAAGAGTCGCACGAAACTTTGGTTACAGCGCTAGTTAACACAGGGCTAGTCGGGACACCGTGAGTATGTTGGGCCTGAAGGCTTTGCATGTTGAGGTGGCCATATCGACGGTGCCATAGGACGGGATCACACTGGGCAGTAAGGGCAACCTGAGGTGAGGGGTCAAGTGCCGGCGGGGCGGATGGGCTGGAAGGGAGGGCCGGCTGGTGGGGAAGGAGGTAGAGACCGTTTCCGGACGGTTCTAGCATACCCATGCCTGTGGGTACCAAAAGCAAACCAGTGTCAGAGTTGGAGGGGAATATGAATTCACAACCGCTGTGAGTTTGCATCCAGCTGACACTAAGGAGTCTGCCGATACGCTGTGCTGAACGAGATGATAGGTCAGGGGTGTAGAGTGCATACACAGTGCGGTGAATTAGCTGGCCAGAGGCAAGTCTGACAGAAAGTCGCACTGAGCCACTGCCCTTAACGTCAACGCCGACACCGCCCACGCGAGAGGGAGTGGAGGGGGGCGTGAATTTCACGAAGTCATCTCGGAACGCAGTGAGGTTAATCGAGCAGGCGGAATCAACGACCCAAAACTTTGACAGATTACGACCCGGGGCGAGGGAAGAGGAGAATGCCACAGAGCTGAATGGGACACTCACCTCGTCGTCAGCGTCGTCATCAACGCAGTCCGCGAAGGTGGGTAGGCAATCGGTGTCATCGGCGGGGGCGTCGTCGGCAGGGACGTCGCTCAGCAGCGCAGCGTGAGCAGAGGGGGTGCCGTCGGCGGCGCCGTACTTCTGGACTGTCAGCCTACGCTTGGCAAGATTCCACTTAAGAATAGCGTCATCAGTGGCATTGCACGCGGACATGAGATGGTGGAGGCTGCCACAAACGCCACACTTGTTGGGTCGATGGCCGCGAGGGTTACGGTGTGGTGGGCCTCGACCGCTGTGCGAGCCGCGGCCCGCAGCGACGAACGCGGAGATGGGAGGAGGTGATATGTCCGGAGCGGTTGCGTCCGGAGCAGGGTGGTCTTCCATGTTGTGCGCAAGGTGTAGAATGCTCGCCATAACTTCATCAGCCGACATGATGTAGTCCGTGTCGAAGGCGTTGATGACGCATTGCTTCGCCTGACCGTGTGGGCCGCTGCTAGAAATGCCGCGCAGCATGAGGAGACCGAGGTGGTGGGGGTGGATGGCAACGGAGCCATCAGCCAACTGGCATGTGTCGTTGTACTCGTCAAAGGTCTGGCGCATGTAGTGGACATAGTCACTGAGTGACTGACCGGGGCGCTGTCTGACCGTGAGATTGTCCAAGAGGGACAAGGAGCGAGCAAAAGACCGACAGTCGAGGCGTTCACAAAGGATGTCCCACGCGGCAGCGGCGCAGTCTGGGCGTGCTGGAGAAACGCATTTCATGGCTTGGTCAGCGCGCTTATTCGCGCTGGCTGCATGGAGGAGCAGCGTGTAGGCGTAGTGTTGCGCTTGTTCGTCGAGCCAGACGCCGGAGTCGCGGATGGCCAGCTGAGGAATGAGGTATGCGGCCTTGATGGAGAGGAAATTAAGGAAGGTCCTCTTCCATTGCTTAAAGTCCGTGGTCGGGCACATGACGGGGACCGACATCTTCATGGACCGGTTGAGGGCGTCCTTGTCGAAGCCGGGGGCTTCGTGTGCCGCCCGGTTGATGACCACCGGGTCGATAGTGGGGCGACGACGGCCCCGGGGGTTGGGGTCGCCATGTTGGAGTGGGGGAGAGTGCCGGCCATGAAAGGGAGGAGGTGGGCCACCGGGAAAGGGAGAGCGGCCGGCCATGGGACGCGGCGGGCCGTACGAGTGCGGGTGGTCACGGTAGGGGGGGATGAGATGAGAGGGCGCCTCCGTGATATGGGGGCCGGGGTGGTGAAGGGCATATCCGGCGTGGGGGAAGGGGGGAGGTGGTGGGAGGTGATCAACCCGGATGGCGTGACGCGAGGGGTCGTAGTGCGCCTCGGCACGCGCGGGCTCGCGGGGCGCATCGTGGCGGCGCTGTGCGACTGTGGGGTCGCTAACAGGGGCTGCAGCAGGAAAGAGTGTTTCTGCGTCCGGGGTTACGAAACCAGGCTGGGTATGGTCACTCAGGTGGAGGGTGTGACCGTCGTGGCTGTGCCGGACGGGTTCGAGTGGGGCATCGTGGCGGCGCTGAGCTACAGGGGGGTGCGGATTAGCACCCGCAGCAGCGACAGCACCCTCGGCCGACTGCGAGTCGAAACGAGCAGTTAAGCTCGCCACTTGCGCAACGAGCAGCGCGAGAGTATCGGGGGGGTGATCGAGGGTGCTCTGGTGAGAGCCTGACTCAGGGGAATCAGCAGGTGAATCAGGCGGGTTTTTCTGCTCCATTTCGACAGAGGGAAAAAAAAGAAAGAGCTGAAGGAAAAAACAGGCAGCGGTAAAAACCGCTAGCCGGACTCGTGCCTAACAGCGGTATGCTAAGAGACGGCCTGATGCCCGCCGACCCCTCGGCCTGTAGCCCCGGGGTGTCTCAGAGCACCTTTTCTGTATCCTCCACCCAGTGTGGGGCACAAGTCGAGGCCAAGGCCAGGACAGGTGGAGCGCTGCGCTGGTGGCTGATGCGCGAGGCTAGTATAAAAATAAAAATAAAAGGTAAGCTACGGCTGGCGTGCGACCTGTGGATGCGTATTCACCCGACAGTGCACCCCCCCGTTCTCCAGCTTGGACCTGTGTGCACCCTGTCCACACACGACGAGTGCGTCGGTGTGGTTGGCTGGCTATCTCCGGCGGGTGGCTGGCTTAAGAGGGTGGTGGCGGGTTTTAAAAATCGCAGTTTATACTGGCGATACCGCCGACTACAGGTTGAAAGTACTAGGTGTCTATAGAAACTTGCCTTCTGCGGGAGAGCTGTCGATCGCAGCTCGCCGAACCAGGTTGTCGCGCGTGAGTGACGTGAGGCGGGGGCCCATAACCTATTGAACCATGCAAACACAGTTAGTGTGGAAGATAACGTACGCAAACGTAGTTACAGTCACAGTCCCGCAAACGGAACAGTTAAGGCGACAACCAGCCTACAGGCGTGGTGTCGGGACAACAGAAGTGTTAGAGCTGTAGCCTAGCGACAGCTCTGTACCGAGTCAAACAGTTTATCGGTATGTCCGATCTAGACATGTACTAATCATATCTAGAGTAGCTTACAGTAGCTATCTGCAACTAATACGTATGCGGTATTACTTACAACGTAAGTAATACCGCATACGTATTAGTTGCAGATAGCTACTGTAAGCTACTCTAGATATGATTAGTACATGTCTAGATCGGACATACCGATAAACTGTTTGACTCGGTACAGAGCTGTCGCTAGGCTACAGCTCTAACACTTCTGTTGTCCCGACACCACGCCTGTAGGCTGGTTGTCGCCTTAACTGTTCCGTTTGCGGGACTGTGACTGTAACTACGTTTGCGTACGTTATCTTCCACACTAACTGTGTTTGCATGGTTCAATAGGTTATGGGCCCCCGCCTCACGTCACTCACGCGCGACAACCTGGTTCGGCGAGCTGCGATCGACAGCTCTCCCGCAGAAGGCAAGTTTCTATAGACACCTAGTACTTTCAACCTGTAGTCGGCGGTATCGCCAGTATAAACTGCGATTTTTAAAACCCGCCACCACCCTCTTAAGCCAGCCACCCGCCGGAGATAGCCAGCCAACCACACCGACGCACTCGTCGTGTGTGGACAGGGTGCACACAGGTCCAAGCTGGAGAACGGGGGGGTGCACTGTCGGGTGAATACGCATCCACAGGTCGCACGCCAGCCGTAGCTTACCTTTTATTTTTATTTTTATACTAGCCTCGCGCATCAGCCACCAGCGCAGCGCTCCACCTGTCCTGGCCTTGGCCTCGACTTGTGCCCCACACTGGGTGGAGGATACAGAAAAGGTGCTCTGAGACACCCCGGGGCTACAGGCCGAGGGGTCGGCGGGCATCAGGCCGTCTCTTAGCATACCGCTGTTAGGCACGAGTCCGGCTAGCGGTTTTTACCGCTGCCTGTTTTTTCCTTCAGCTCTTTCTTTTTTTTCCCTCTGTCGAAATGGAGCAGAAAAACCCGCCTGATTCACCTGCTGATTCCCCTGAGTCAGGCTCTCACCAGAGCACCCTCGATCACCCCCCCGATACTCTCGCGCTGCTCGTTGCGCAAGTGGCGAGCTTAACTGCTCGTGTCGACTCGCAGTCGGCCGAGGGTGCTGTCGCTGCTGCGGGTGCTAATCCGCACCCCCCTGTAGCTCAGCGCCGCCACGATGCCCCACTCGAACCCGTCCGGCACAGCCACGACGGTCACACCCTCCACCTGAGTGACCATACCCAGCCTGGTTTCGTAACCCCGGACGCAGAAACACTCTTTCCTGCTGCAGCCCCTGTTAGCGACCCCACAGTCGCACAGCGCCGCCACGATGCGCCCCGCGAGCCCGCGCGTGCCGAGGCGCACTACGACCCCTCGCGTCACGCCATCCGGGTTGATCACCTCCCACCACCTCCCCCCTTCCCCCACGCCGGATATGCCCTTCACCACCCCGGCCCCCATATCACGGAGGCGCCCTCTCATCTTATCCCCCCCTACCGTGACCACCCGCACTCGTACGGCCCGCCGCGTCCCATGGCCGGCCGCTCTCCCTTTCCCGGTGGCCCACCTCCTCCCTTTCATGGCCGGCACTCTCCCCCACTCCAACATGGCGACCCCAACCCCCGGGGCCGTCGTCGCCCCACTATCGACCCGGTGGTCATCAACCGGGCGGCACACGAAGCCCCCGGCTTCGACAAGGACGCCCTCAACCGGTCCATGAAGATGTCGGTCCCCGTCATGTGCCCGACCACGGACTTTAAGCAATGGAAGAGGACCTTCCTTAATTTCCTCTCCATCAAGGCCGCATACCTCATTCCTCAGCTGGCCATCCGCGACTCCGGCGTCTGGCTCGACGAACAAGCGCAACACTACGCCTACACGCTGCTCCTCCATGCAGCCAGCGCGAATAAGCGCGCTGACCAAGCCATGAAATGCGTTTCTCCAGCACGCCCAGACTGCGCCGCTGCCGCGTGGGACATCCTTTGTGAACGCCTTGACTGTCGGTCTTTTGCTCGCTCCTTGTCCCTCTTGGACAATCTCACGGTCAGACAGCGCCCCGGTCAGTCACTCAGTGACTATGTCCACTACATGCGCCAGACCTTTGACGAGTACAACGACACATGCCAGTTGGCTGATGGCTCCGTTGCCATCCACCCCCACCACCTCGGTCTCCTCATGCTGCGCGGCATTTCTAGCAGCGGCCCACACGGTCAGGCGAAGCAATGCGTCATCAACGCCTTCGACACGGACTACATCATGTCGGCTGATGAAGTTATGGCGAGCATTCTACACCTTGCGCACAACATGGAAGACAACCCTGCTCCGGACGCAACCGCTCCGGACATATCACCTCCTCCCATCTCCGCGTTCGTCGCTGCGGGCCGCGGCTCGCACAGCGGTCGAGGCCCACCACACCGTAACCCTCGCGGCCAACGACCCAACAAGTGTGGCGTTTGTGGCAGCCTCCACCATCTCATGTCCGC
The DNA here is from genome assembly GCA_026401115.1 of Tetraselmis chui. Taxonomy (NCBI): domain Eukaryota; kingdom Viridiplantae; phylum Chlorophyta; class Chlorodendrophyceae; order Chlorodendrales; family Chlorodendraceae; genus Tetraselmis; species Tetraselmis chui. Next base: position 67,930 of record JAPMLY010002161.1, read on the forward strand.
GTGCAATGCCACTGATGACGCTATTCTTAAGTGGAATCTTGCCAAGCGTAGGCTGACAGTCCAGAAGTACGGCGCCGCCGACGGCACCCCCTCTGCTCACGCTGCGCTGCTGAGCGACGTCCCTGCCGACGACGCCCCCGCCGATGACACCGATTGCCTACCCACCTTCGCAGACTGCGTTGATGACGACGCTGACGACGAGGTGAGTGTCCCATTCAGCTCTGTGGCATTCTCCTCTTCCCTCGCCCCGGGTCGTAATCTGTCAAAGTTTTGGGTCGTTGATTCCGCCTGCTCGATTAACCTCACTGCGTTCCGAGATGACTTCGTGAAATTCACGCCCCCCTCCACTCCCTCTCGCGTGGGCGGTGTCGGCGTTGACGTTAAGGGCAGTGGCTCAGTGCGACTTTCTGTCAGACTTGCCTCTGGCCAGCTAATTCACCGCACTGTGTATGCACTCTACACCCCTGACCTATCATCTCGTTCAGCACAGCGTATCGGCAGACTCCTTAGTGTCAGCTGGATGCAAACTCACAGCGGTTGTGAATTCATATTCCCCTCCAACTCTGACACTGGTTTGCTTTTGGTACCCACAGGCATGGGTATGCTAGAACCGTCCGGAAACGGTCTCTACCTCCTTCCCCACCAGCCGGCCCTCCCTTCCAGCCCATCCGCCCCGCCGGCACTTGACCCCTCACCTCAGGTTGCCCTTACTGCCCAGTGTGATCCCGTCCTATGGCACCGTCGATATGGCCACCTCAACATGCAAAGCCTTCAGGCCCAACACACTCACGGTGTCCCGACTAGCCCTGTGTTAACTAGCGCTGTAACCAAAGTTTCGTGCGACTCTTGTCTCCTTCACAAAGCCACAGCTGCACCACGCAACACAGCCGCTTGCGCGAAGCCATCCCACCCCCTCCTCAACCTGTCCGCTGACCTCTGGGGCCCGGTCAATGTCCCCTCCCCACATGGCCTCCGCTACTGCTTGCTCGTCATCGACCACCACACCAACTACATGTGGGTGCGGTTCCTTAAGTCTAAAGACGACGCATGTTCGGAATTGGAAACCATCCTCTTGGACATCAAACACCTGCATGCCCGCCATCACTCCCAGACGGGCGCGTTCGCACCGGTCCTCAAATTTGACTCTGACTCTGTGTTTGAAGCTGCTGTCACTCGCCAGATGTGCGCACACCTCGGCGTCGGGGTACAGTTCTCTGCCCCATACGCCCACCACATGCTCGGCAAGGCCGAACGTCCCTGGCGCACCATCCGGGACAATGCATCGGCGATGCTCCACAACATGGCCGTTCCCAACTCCATGTGGTCGTGCGCTGTCAGCACTGTTGTGTACCTTCGCAACCGCACGTACAGTCGCTCGGTCGGACCTCATGGGGGCGTCCCCCTCACACTCCTT
>JAPMLY010002162.1:5000-63603 GCA_026401115.1 Tetraselmis chui
CAGCAGCAGTAGTTGCTGCAGGCGGACCCTTCCCTGCCGACGTCTTGGCGTATGCGAGCGGTCAGCAGACCAACGCAACACTGTCCGAAGCGCGCTTGAGTCGCGTTATGTTCATTATCCGAAGACTGTCATCATCGCAGGGCCTGCTGCTGCCTATGGGTGACAAGATTGGTGCGGTCACTGAAGCTGCTGCGCGGCTTATGGATACCTCGTATGGCGAAGCAGAACGCGTGCTCCAGACGGGCGATGATGTGTTGCGCACATTGTCTGCCGCTATCGGGGGTAGTCTTTACAGTAGCAGCGAGGGACCCACAGTGACACATCGCGCTCTGGTTGAAGTGAGGGAGACATTAGGACGTAGTACCGCGTTAGCACTGCATGCTCTCCTGCCCTCGACCGATCCGCACCCACTGGGTCCATCGACGCTGCGATCGCTGCTGTATAACGGCGACATTTCGTCCCCATTGTGGAGCACTTGGTCCTTTGCGGACGACACTAATACACCAGCCGGTCGCCGTCGACTTCTGAAAGTGCCTGATAATTTGGGCAGCAGCTCGATAAACTCGCGCGAGGGCAACGCTTCCGTCACGCTGGACGATTTCGTCGCTCCCGGCTGTGGCAGCGCAAGTGATGCACCCGACTGCCTACCCCACCAAGTGGCCATCGGTATGACGTATGTCGCGGACAGCTCGTACGTCAATTTGGGTCTCGGCGACGAAGAGTTTCGGCGCGCGGCGGTCGAGTGGGGATGGCCGTTACTAGAGCAAGACGTGGTGCACACAGTGAGCGGGGTCCTTAGCGTGGCGGGTACCAGCGGAGCTTTATTGGTGCCTTTGCTGGTAGTGCAGTTGCCACTGGACATGCAGATGGGGATGAGCGACTTGCGAGAGGACAACAAATTCTGCGCTCGAATTGATTACGACGAAATGCGGCTGGTTTTCCTCGGACTCGTCGAGGTGATCACTTCAGTGCAGCAGTACCCTGGCGGCTGGGCCGTGGAGATTCACAACGGAGCGTGTTGGGCGGACATGTACGGAGACTATGTGTTGGTGCAGGTCAGTCGGGCCCCGTCGAGTGCTACCGCCGCTCGCGGCTTTGTGTCGCCGAGAACGGACCATCTCCGTGCAGCCGACTTGCGCCTTGTCGACCCCCCGTCACCCTCTACCGCAATCTCCAGCAAGTCGCTGCAGAAGATATTCTTAGCGGCGGGCGTGATTTTCGTTGGCTCGTTGGCAACGGTGGCTGGCGTAATTGAGAATTGCCGCCACAGCGGCAGTAGGAGGCCGCGGGGCAGGCCGGCGACTAAGCAGAAAAGCCGTCGTGTCACAACGGCATCAGTAACCTCTCCCGGCAGCGACTCTGACACAGTGTGGGCGGTTGACACTGACCTACGACACAGCCTCCGTACAATGCCAACTCCAGAACATTGGGAATCTGACGGGGACGACAGCTCACGGTCCGACGGCGCTGACCGCAGACATTCGAATGGCGACACTAGGTACAGACGACTGTTGACACTGCGTAATTCAGGCGAGGGCTCGCAGCCGTGGCTGCCGCCCGAACCACTCCACCTCCCTGTGCACGCTGCGGTACTCTGTGGTGGGCCCCATGACCTGGAGGCGGCAGTAAGCGATGCAGAGGACATCAATGCGAAAGACAGCCACGGCCGCACAGCTCTTCATCTCGCCGCGAGCGTGGGCCGCCTTGACGCCACCCGTATGTTACTCCGAGTGGTCGACGTTCTGCCCAACATGACGGACACGCTTGGACACACGCCGCTGCATCTCGCAGCAGCATATGGCCACGTCTCAATCGTACATGAGCTACTTGGCACCAAAAGCACCGGCGCGTGGGTGATGAACATGGATACGCTGGAACATGGCGTCCATGCCCAAGCCGCTTCAGGTTCTAACGCCAAACCCCATCTGGGTGCAGCTGGAATGCAGGACGCAGAGGGCTGTACCCCGCTGCACGTGGCCGCTCACTTTGGGCAGGTGGAGGTGGCCAGCGTTTTGATGCGAGCCGGCGGGGACGCTGCCCTCGCTCGGCATGACGTTCGAGGAAACACGCCACTACACCACGCCGCAATGCGCGGAAAGACGGAGACGCTGTTGGTTATGCTCCGCCACTGCCTGCGGGACGACGAGCGCGCTGAATGGCCGATGCTGAAGAACGCGGACGGTCACGTAGCAGTCGATCTTGCGACGGTGCATGGGTACGAGGAGACGGTGGAGGCGCTGCTGCTGTGGGGGCAGCAGTTCGGCGTCAACGTAACGCGGCCACATGGCGAAGGCGTGTCCCTCATGACGCTCGCCACATTTCACGGCAAACGCGCCGTCAGCCGCGTCATCAGGCGGAATAATTGGTGGATGTGGGAGGCGGCGCCCGAGGAGGTGGTGCTAGACGGCGACGCGCTGCTGAGGGAGCAATACCACCGCTCTTTATCGGCCGGCACGGGCGCGGCGGCGGAGCTCTTTGCGTCCCAGGCGCGCCGCTTGGTTCTGCACACCAGCGGTCGGTTCAACGAGGTCAAGAACGATATTCGCGTTTTGGTGCGCAATTTCAGCGCCAAGTGCCAAAGCTCGACCGGACATTTTGAACCCTACAGGGAGCCCTCAACGGGCCAGCCCGACTTTCCTGACGAGATCACCCCGGCGGGAGAGGGAGGCCCCGAGACCACCCGCCTGGTGAGCGGGCAGCACTGATACAGGGAATGCAAAAAGTTTTCAAAGTTTTTCTCATTAACCGATTGAGGTTGCTGCGGTATGAAGTCGCAATTCAATTTAGACTCGGTGCATCGTGTAGAGGTGCTTGTTGTATGCCATCAGAGGTAACTGAGGCCCACAGAGAACGCAATAGAAGGCATAGCCATGAACAAGTCTCAGCCCCGCCCTCATCTTCACGCCCATTCAAGCATCCCGCTCGAACGCCTGGTGGGTGGTTCGATCAAGCGATTGAAAGTCGTTTGTGGGAGAAAAGATACGCCCCGCGACGGGTTCCATTTCATTGGTCCAGTTGTTACGAAATTAAAAGTATTGTTACACAACATGTACACAAACCTTACTGTTCACAACATTCGGAAGTCTGCACAAATGTAGACGTCGTTGCTAAAATCGCCGAGTTGGTAGTGACGGCATGAGAATAAGCCTTCGATCAAGATATTGCATATGGGTTGTGATACTGTGACAATGTGACATGAACATGGCGGTGAGGGTAGTATATCGAACACATCGCAGGACTACTGCAGGTCAGTATATATAAATGATTTGCACAGGAGGTGACGTTGATTGAGGGACGAGGGAGTCCAGAAATGGGCGTGAGTGTCACATTGTCATTGTGAACCGGCATACAATGACAAGCACGAAATAATTTACAAAATATACCAGCGTTCCGTCGTTTGCTGTCGCAGGGCCGTCCCAGGTACGCCATCTTGTCTTATTGCCCGGGGCTATACCATCGTCTTTTAGTCCACCCTACGAAAAAGACGTGTGAATGTTTACTCCCCCCCCCCCCCCCCCCCCCCCCCACCTCAAAAAAAGGTTTTGTAATTGGTTGTGTCAGGAGGATTGACTGGTGCGCCGGGTTGTGTGTAGGGTCTGATGTGATGAGGTCATGTCATGATGGAACCAGGGGGGGCAGTTACCAATAAACAAGGGTTCCAAATTGAAATGGAATTACATCACGTCAGTTTAGGCTTGTTGTTGTCTCATGCCCCTCTGAGCATAAACGGGGTAGCGGTGAGGCGAGGGTTAGGCCAGTCCCCCTTACCCTGATGTTCAAAGTGGGGTGTTAGTGGGGTGTTAGCCCGCCCCCCCCCCCTCCCCACGGTCCCCCGGGAGTGGTCTACTATGAAATTGAAATGAAATTGAAATGAAACGAAATTGTGTACAACAATCACCGAGTTAACGGATGTAGTCTCCGGATGCCCCTACTAATCAGACGTATTGTAGGTATCTTCGATTCTTAAGGATATGCGCCATGATACCACTAATACCAACCTCGTCAATGGCCTTATTAGCGATACCGTCTAAAACATACACGTAAACGATTTTGATTCTCCTCCATATGTATTTTCCCGCGTAGGTATGAAACGAAAATGTCGCTATTCTCCACGATACGTGGCTTGCTACAGCCGCGGCGGGGGCGCTAATCAACTAAGATGGTCAGCTTGTCCTTGTCGAGTCAAGCGTGCTTGACCACTCCTCATGTGCAACTCCGGTCGCTCTGGAGGGGGGGGGGGGGGGAAGGGGGGGGGGGGGGGAGGCAAGGAAAAAAAAAAGGCTTTGCTCTGGTCGTCGATGGTTCCTTCTCGATCCACGCACACCACCATCCGAGATTATCGCTGCTCCTCCCGTCGGAGCTCGCCGGTTAGCCTAGTCCCCCCTTCTACTTGGTGGCTGGGGATAAGAGAAGGCCATAGCCTCATACGGTGTGTGACAAGCGCTCTTGCCTCCGTGCTAGAGTTTAGCCTCATGTCCAATGTCCTTCGCCGTATGTTTTCTAGCACATGTCTAATCGCATTGTGGCCGTTTGTACCCTCCCCCGGTGGTTTACGTTGTTAGGGGGGCGCCTTGGAGAGCAATGTGTCGTTGCGATATCCATCGGCAAACCGCATGAGGCAATCTATCGATAGCCGGGTACCGACTTGGGAAGGGGTTGGTCGAACACATGGATCGAGTCGCCGCTCCGCAAAAGATGTGGGTACGGGAATAGTTCTTTGAAAGCCCTCCGTACCGTGTTTTTCCCATGTAACGAACTCGATGCGTTTGTTTAACATGATAGCAAGGACATGGTCCACAGGTTTACATCATCCTGATGTGGCTTCAGGTCCACAAGATTATGGGACATGTGAGCTTTCTCGGCTTTAGAACGACGCGGTCGTCGCGAGGGGTGCCGGAGACGTCCCGGTGACGGTCAAGTGGGTGAGATCGGAGAGGGTCCGAGGTCCGATGGGGTTGTTCAGGTGGCGAACTCGGTCGGAGAAGTCGGCACAGCCTTGACGGGGGGGGTGGAGAGGGGAGGGGGAAGGCAGTGGGGGGCGTGGAGCTTTGGCCCATGTGTTGGGTGGTTGATCGGCCGGCTCCGGGGCACTAGGTGGAGAGTCTTTACTTAGGCCGTATTGAGTTAGGCAGCGCATTAGGGGCTACTACGTAGTTGGGTAAAGGATGTGAGACTCGTCGGTGCTATCCATATGAGTGGTCCGCCCATTGTCGTGGGTGGAGGCGTCCATAGCTCTCGTTAGTGTTGGTCAGCGTGGTCGATCGGTACTAGAAGGCGGGTGACGGTGGGTTTAGCGATCCACGATGAACGATGAGTGACTGGACTTGGGATGTTGGGGAGAAGGAGAGCACAAACCTGTGAGGGGACACATGCTCGTGGTGATGGGGGTCCAGCGGAGTCCGTCAGATTGAGGCGCAGTTGTTGGACAAGCAATACATTTCGGGTCACGGCGCCATCAAACGCAGTGATAAAATGACGTTTTGTTGGATTACAACGTTTGTGTCTGCCCCTAACTACCATCCTAGTGTACATGACTCGAGCCCCAAGGACGTCGAGCACGCGTATGTATTACTTATCAAACCGCGGCCGTACCCAGAAAAATGTTGTAAGGCGTGATTGAGGGGCGAGCGCTTGACAATTGCCGTCGAAGTTGTCGACGAGAAGGTGGCATCGGTGGGCAGATTAGTGCGCGGACACTAATTTCCGGAACCCGACTCACCGACTCTCATCCCGTCGGAGCACAAGTGCAGAAGCAAAAGGCACGTTTCTGACCAAAAACAGCCCATTCTTTGTGTATGAAGGGTATGTTAAAATTAAATTAATTTTTTTACAACCAATATACCGGAAAATCGGTTGCCATCTGAATCTTAAGAATATGGTTTTACGCCGATAGGCCTCTTTACCCATCCCTCTTTGTCGGCATTAACGGCATGATATGAATCATACAAAGACAAATATGGAAAGTCTATGTCGCTATCTCCACGACGCGCGTCCCGCTCCCGCCGCTCGAGGGCGCTGATAGTCCTAGCTGGAAAACTTGTGCATATCGATTCGGGCAGCTTGCGCGACCCAGTCTCATGTGCAACCCCGGTCGTGCCGGAGCTTTCGGAGAAAAGCACGCGAAAATCCCTCTCGCTCAGTTCGCCGATGGCCCCGACTCGTGCCGTTCCTCTCGCCGTGGCTATTCTTCTAGCTGTTGATGTCGAGCTCCACCTCATGGGTGGGTCTATATTTGACCTCAAAAGCGTTGGTTGACATCGAGCGAGCGCCTTTTCTAGGCTAGGCTTCCCAAATATCCACCGCCAATTCCCACACCCGCGTCCCACCGCTTATCCGTTCGTACCCTTCTCGCCAAAACATATTTTACAGTAACCCCCTAACTCCCCCGGGAGAGTATCTGAGAGTATTCAGTTGCGGAAAACATATCGGACTGACCGAGTGGGAGATCTTGGCGCAGGTAGTGTACAAATAAAGTTTTCAAACGGCGTTCACGAGGTACCGAAAACGCGTTTTTTTGTACACTCAAAAACAACGTCACGTGCGCCCAACCTACCTCGTGGCATGACCACATGCACGCGCCCACGTTCTCTGCATGAAGAATCTTAAGGCCTTGGTCGATGAAAAAAATCAGGGATAAGGCATGTGAAACACCTAAGTTGACTCATTGTCATACCATTTGAAGTTGAAAGTAGTATGTAGTTGTTGCTCGCGTCATCTTGCATGATATCACATTTTCACAACATCATGTGAGAGCTATACCCGACGAGGTCGACGAGTGTTAGCCCACCACCCAAGGCAGTCGTAACCGCAAAGCCGCACGGAGAGCTCAAAATCGTCGGCGGACGCAGGGTCACGCACACCGGGGAACGCAGAGGCAAACGTGCGAAAGGAAGCGTCACGGTACATATTGTCGCGTACTCATCGAGCGTTTGCGGAGCTTTCAATTATGTTGGTCGAGGTGGAACGTCTCCACGAGGAGAGTCAAAGCTAGTGAAGTACAGCAAGCGGCGGCTAAAGTCGGAGAAGCATCGGCCGTGCCGCAAAGAGGAGGCAAAAAAGCTTCGCACGACGTGACGGCGGCAATCGAGTCGGACCTTGCGCATGCCGCGAAACTCGGGAGGGGCCCTCTACCCCTAGCAGATACGATTAGCTCCAAAATTTAAATGTAACACGATTTTGTGTCATTATTTACCTTATTTGATTTGCGCCCATACATGTGCTGAATTGTCGGTGGCTGAGCCTAGGTCCCGACGCAAGCTGTCGCCGTAGCGGGCCCTACACCCATATGTAAAGTCGTCGACGTCTTTGCTGACCGTCCGTCGACTAGGGTTGTTAGCACTAGCATCCCGTTCCCTAGTGCTTATGTATAAAGTAGCTATTTGCTATCCTAGTACTTAGTATTATGCTATTAGCGGTACTCTATTCCCTATTAGTGGCGGTCGGCCGGCCCTGCCGATGCCTTCGCCGGCCACCATCTTTCTCCTTCACACTTCTCTAGTCACCACACCCGGCCCCCTTGTTGGGCCGGCACGACCTACGTGTAACTATCCGTTCCCGATTCCGACAAGTTATGGGCCCTCCACCAAGTTACACTAGAAAAGAGCGTGTGTAAAGCGCTCGGCGCCACACTCGTCCTACCTAATCCCACGTAAGAAAGATCAGAGCGTGTGTAAAGCGCTCGGCGCCACGCTAGCAATTCGTCGTCCAACCGACACCACGCTTCGCCTTCGAGCTGGTTGTCCGCGACTGTCCTACCATCTCCCACGTAAAAAGGAGAAGAGCGTGTGTAAAGCGCCCGGCGCCACGCTCACCCCACCCAGCTTTCAGTCTCACTTAGCCTTCAGCCTACCGATGCCCTCGACCGGATTTGGTGGTTTAAAACCGACCCGCGAAAAGTCGGCCCGTGTGTATTTTGATTAATACTCTTATTGTTTTTCCCGAGGCAACGCCGCGACGCTCACCTAACTTAGCGAGGAGCAAACCTTTCCCACGGCGAAAGGAGGGTCAACACGAGCAATGCCCGTGTATGCTTTCGCGCGCCTACACGCTCCTAACAGCCTTGTTGGCTTTGCTTCTTCCTCGCCGGTCACTCTCATGCGTCGGCTAATTCGCCCGTGGACAGTTTTTTCCGCTACATGCCAGACTAGTGCATTACGCAGTGCATGTGGAACCGCTTCTTATCGGCAACTCGCCGGTAGCGGCACGTTCCTATGAGCGCATGTCGCTGCACCTACCCGGCATGAGACACACGCTACAAACGCTACACCTTCGACCAAAATGGCACCTTCCTCGACGCAAGCTAGGACGACGTCAAGACCTCGGCTACCTTGAGGGGGTGGGTGTTAGCACTAATATCCCGTTGCCTAGTGTTTATGTACAATGTAGCTATTTGTCATCCTGGCTCCCGCCGGCGGCGCAGTGGCGGCGGCCCGGAGGGAGGTGCGCTCGCAAGCCCGTCGGCACCTACCTCTACCTCCACGCGGTGGGCGTTGGAAGCCCCGTAGCCATGCCAGGCTTGGCACGGCAGGGGGCTGAACGAGGTACCGACATTTGCGATCCGTGGGATGAGAGCATGTCGGGAAGCCATGTACGGAGGGTTTTGGAAAAGCATAATGTCCTACACCAGCACATGGATCTCCCGCTCGGGCAGTCCGACATGTTTTTTCAGTGAGTAAATACTCAATGATACTCTCCCGTCACGGCGGGAACTATGTCTGCGAAATGGTTTTGGCGAAGAAGGGTACGGACGGATCAGCGGTGGGACGAGGGTATTGGAGCTGGCGGCGGACGGCCGGGAAGCATCACAAGGGTATGGAGCTCGCTAGCTGCCGACAACCCTGTGAGTTTAGGCCTCCCCTCGGGGGGAGACTGAAGGCTACGCATGATGGAGGACGGTCGCAGCCGGAGGAGTGGCACACTTTGGCGGCGGAGGTCCTTAGGATCATCCGCCGCCGGAAAACCCGGCAAATATTCCCGTACCCAACACCTTTTGTGGCGCGTCGACTCGATCTTTGTGTCCGACCCACCCCTCCCCTAGTCGGTACCCGGTTATAGGCAGGCTGCAACATGCAGTGTGCCTAGGGTTATCGTAACGGCACACTCCTCATAAAGGCGGTCCCCTTACAACGTAAACCACCGGGGGGGGGGGGGGGTACGGACGGCCACAGCGCGATCATATAGGTGTTGGAAACAGACGGAGCAAGGACATGGGACATGAGAATATATGGCACGGGGGCAGGAGAGCCAGCCGGACACCGTGTACAGCCTAGTTATTTTCTCTTCCCAACTTCCGAAGGAGGAGAAAAGACTCGGCTAGGTGGCGAGCTGGGTCTGGAGGAGCAACTACTACCTCGGGCGGGGATGAGCACGGATCGAGACGGGACCGACAACGATCTGAGCGAGGGGGTTTTTCAGATGTCTTTCCCCCCTAGCTCCGGCACTACAGGAGTCGCACAGGAGCCGAGGTCAAGCAGGTTCGCCTCGACTAGCTCAAGCTAACCAACCTCGATGATCAACGTCCCCGCAGCGGCTGGAGCATCGTGGAGACTAGCGACACTCTTTTATTTCATAATGTATCCAAAAAACTTACGTATAGATCAAAAAACAAAAATTAATTGGTTACGCGCATGTTTTCATACGGTATCGCTACTGCCAATGCGATTGTTGGGATTACTGGTTCACGGTCTAGCCCTTGACACATGAGTCCTATATAGGCACACCAGGAAGGGTCCCGAGACAACAGCCGGGTTTACCCGGTACATGTTGTAAACAATTTCAAATTTCTTTTCAAATTCTATTTGTCATCCTAGTACTAAGTGTTTTGCTATTAGTATTCTATTCCCTATTAGTGGCAGTCGGCCGGCCCTGCCGTTGCCTTCGCCGGCCGCCACCTCTCTCCTCCACACGTCTCTAGTCACCACACCCGGCCCCCTTGTGTGGGCGGCACGATCTACGTGTAACTATCCGTTCCCGAATTCGACAATGGTTCTTGCAGTCTTGCAGTTGATGCCTTGTTGTTTCTGCTCCTGTTCTCCGATGACAAACGGGGGTGCCTAGAAGGATTGCATGTTGTCAACAGCATCGCGCAACGCGTTGTTCGTCGACTTGGCCTCCTCTCGAAACCTATCGTTCTCCGCGAGGGCCAGTTTAGTCCACGAGATGGGATTTCTCCCGAGCGTGGATGCTTCGATATCCTCAATGAGGAATGCCCTCTCCGTCTGAGAATTTCTGTAGGGAGGTGTGTCGAGTGAGGTCAACGGTGGAGTGTGGGGGGGGGGTGTGAGGAGGTGTGAAGGCGTGTGTATTCGCGTGCGGTTTGGTAAAGGAGAGTGGAGAGCCAGTGTGCGGGTGGTATGGCGCCGTCAGCGTCGATGAAGGGAGGGAGAGGGTTGTTGTGATTGGACGAAACGATTGTCTTCGCGGAGGTTGTCTCCTCGTGTTTTCAACCTCGTCCTTCAAGTTGTTGATCTACGCGTGCGCGGCACGGAGCTGCGACCGCATGGCTAAAATCGTTTGCTCCGCTTGCTCCGTCTAGACGGCAAAGGGGTTGTAGCGATTGGGCGGGGCTGATGGTGCGATTGCTGAAGCTGTGGGGATGTCTAAGCCGCCGCGGAAAGCAATGATCACAAGCCTTGCCGGGGGAATAAATCTAGCAACACTAGCGAGATACAACGGAATATGTCCTGACGGACAGGGTATAAGTCGGCCCCCCGATAACTATACGGGTACATAGCCGAATATAACGGAGACTCAAATTGATTTATTTGGCCGGTACATCAGTTTCAGCCCCAGCATTATGAGTTTCAAGCGAAATACGATGCACCTTCGTCATATTTTGAGGTTCCGGCGAGGTACGTCATATTTCTAAAATTGGTGTACCTACTCGTAAAAAAGAATTAGATGTACTTAGCCACCATCCGCGAAAGATGAGATGTACCTACTCGTAAAAAAGAATTGGAAGACTCACCAAATATTTGTAAAAGTACACAAGATTGCAAAATGACACGTTGAAGTCTAATTCGAATATTGGCTTGAGGTCTTCTCAGCCATTACGCATCCCCAATTCTGAGTACACTCACCGAACGAGCCCAAAATTTATTGTGATTGGCATGAGGCTGATAAGAGGGTCATTGGTATGGGCATGATCTCCGACTTGTCTAGTGGGGGAGGGTATGAGTGTGGCGAGCACACGGATAGGGGGCACACGTCTGAGAACGCAGCATGCAACGTTTTGTGGGCCGCTAGGGTTGGTACCTGCGGGCCCATTGCCCGCCCGCCCGCCCCGGCCGCTTGGCCCACCTTGACCACGCCGCCCGAGCCCGCCTTGGCCCACCCCTCCCGCCCACCTTGCATGACCACCCTCTGTGCCCACTCGCTCACCTTCGCATAGCCACCCCTAGAGTCCACGGGCTTTTGTCTAAGACATGAAAATCAAAATGATTTACAACAATACCAAGAAAGTGGACCGTCTAATGTTTAATGGCCATAAGTTGCTCAGCCATTTTAGACACATAAGAGCAAAGATTGGGCTGGGTACTCTTTGACCAAGTATACCTATCGACACACCTATCTGCTATGCGTGTCGACGCTCCTCGGAAGTTAGAAACTGTAAGTAACCGCAGTAGTTGCCACAGACCCCCGCCTAAGTAGGACCAACATAATTAATTTCATAATCAAGAAAATCGGATCTATAAAAAATATAGTCATTTGTCAAGAAATGCAAATAAAGGTGCTGCTCGACCTTCGCGATGTACGGCCCGCCGCACCGAGCCGGGGTGCCGACCGGCCAAGGCCGATCGGCGTTTGAGAGGGGCGACGGGCTAGCCGAATCTAGGTCCCGCGTGACTTCGGTGTTGCCGGAGAAAGGAGGGGAAAAGCTAGCGAAAAACCCCTCTTCACGCGGTCGCTTGTCGATCCCGCCGTCGCTTCCCGTAAGCCCCGCCCCAAGGTCATAGCCGCTCCTCCCGTCGCGACTGTCCTTCTAGTCAAGGTCTCCCGTCATGTCGAGGGCAGCTGGGGGGAACCAAGCTTACCACTCAGAAAAGCTAGAGGTCATGTCGCCGCGTTGAAAAGGTTTCCCGGCTAGTTCCCCGGCTTTTTCATGTCCGGTGCTCGCGTGCAAGTTGGAAAACAAGCTCCCGCCGTACCCTCCACCCGCCGATCGCGCGTCCCTCGAGCACCCTTGTTTCGAGAGCGAGCCTCCACGCTAACCCGGGCTCGCATTCCCTGATATTATGTGTGAATGTCAATAATGGGTAGCGGTGGGGTACGGCGTGGTCATTGTTGCTAGATCCTTAGGGCCGCGGGGTAGGGACATTATCATAAATTCCGTGCAAAGTTTTCAGGCGGCGGCTGATCCTAATGACCGCTGCCGCCGGACCACGTTGCACCTCCCGTCGCGACAATCCTCCTCTATGATGGTGTCGTAATGCCCCCCCCCCCCCCCTTGGGTCGGCTCGACCGCAGCATGCTAGTCGGCAATTATCGAGCGCCCTTCCCTGGCTTTGCTTCCCGGCTGTCCGCCGCTAGCTCCAACACCCTCCACCTACCGCCGATCCACCCGTACCCTTTGCGCCAAAATATAACTCACAGATTCTGCCCCCGCCTCCCTATAAGGAAAGAATATGAGAGTATTTCGTCGCGAGAAACATATCGAACATGCCGAGCTTGAGATCTTAGTGCCGGTGTACGGACATTGTGATTTCCAAAATCCTCCGTAGATGGCTTCCCGATAGCTGCTCATCGCGCGGATCGCATCTGCCGGTACCTCGCTTAGCCCCCTACCGTGCTAGGTATGGCGCACGGCTACAGGGTTACCATCGCCCACCGCGCGGAGGTAGAGGTAGGTGCCGACGGGCCTGCAATCGCACCCCCTTCCGGGGCCGCCGCCGCTGCGCCGCCGGCGGGCGCCGTTGTCTAAGATATAGGAGGTCGGTTCAATGCTTTTGGCCGGGGCCATAGACATTCTACTACCTTGGGAGACTTAACTAGGGCCACCGATGTGCGTGCGCGGTAAACATGCTATTCCGATTATTCGTTAGGTGACTGCGCTACCTCAGAGCGCGGATGCTATGTGTTAGTCCGATCGTCGTTACATACTTGAGTCAACGGCATCCCCCACCCAAGTTGGACTTGTGTCCACGTTGGATGGGGGTAGCTTCAGTGACCCCGCGTCTATTATCTATATCTCGGTCTATCACCCTGCCGGTTAGCAATAAGGGAAACGTACCGCTGCCGTGAGATGCTTCGGCGCGCGTGCTTGGCAAAATGTCGAAGGGGTAACTAATGCCGGGTGATAGACCACTTAGTCACCTCCCTTCCCTCCACTATAGCCCCCCATCTTTCCTCGTCATACTTTGTCGACAATTCATGGGCCACGTCTGACCATGACTGCCGTGTCTCCGCTATTGTCCTTGGCCAAGCGGGTGATTTGTTGGAGCATCCCCGCTCCCTTCCCTTGCATGAACGCATGTTTGCCCGGTCCATCCCGAATCCAACCCAAGGGGACCCATGTTCACGAAGGAGGGGGGGGGGGGGGACGGGTACTGATTGTATTTGAACATGGGTATTTAGGCGCATTAATAAGTTCGGATTTAAGTATGCGAAACATCGTGGGCTCTAGGATTAAAGAAAGTGAGCGCGCCGTTGAAGCTCCCGACTCCGTGATAGGAGGGTGGGATATCCCAATTAATATGCGCACCTCGGTGTTCAAGACATGCCTATTGCAAGTCTTTACCTACCAGTGTGAAGTATAGGGGATAGACACGACTAGCGGGGTCAATATACCACAAATTGTATCAAATCAATACTAGAAGCGCATGGTTGGGGTGTGTGCAAAGGCCCATAGGTGGCCACATCACCGCTACAACAAGACCTAGGATCATCGCACATAGAAGCAACGGCAACAACAGTAAGGACTAGGGCGTCCCTTCAAGGGCCCACCTAAAATACGTGCATACGCGATCTACTAGTGGGCCGACCTAGTCGTATGCGCCCTTGTAGTACTTGAACGTTTAGGGCCGTGCGTTAAATGGATCGCTTTGCTAGGGTAAGCACGGAGTTAGCCCAAGACGTACGCGTCCCACAAGCCGTGAGATCTTTGCAACCACGCGACGCCTCTAATCTAGCCAGAGCATCGGTATTACGGGATCAATTCGAGACGGTGTTTTCGGCATGTACCAACACTTGGAGTATTTACTCCCATGCTTCGTATTCTCGAAGCCCATTTCCGCAATACGGTACGGGCATTCCCGTGGGGACCATTATAGGGTTGCACGGTATGATTCAGTTTCGTACGCGTCATTTTCCCCATAGCCCGTCGTCTTCCTCGCATTCATGCCATGCCTACATGTTTTCTCCATCATAGTCATGCCTACGCCGGCGATTTGCCTTAATGTACACAACATCTCATGTTTGGATGCCGGCTTAGAGAGTGCCCCCGCCGAAATTTTGGGACAGTAGCCCCTGAGATTAAGGATTTTGTGCGTCAATTCGCTGCCTCCCCTAAAGATATAACCGCATCGCTTTCAAGCGATGCCCCCATTCCCCTTCATGGCGCCATTCAGTTCACATCGATAGGGAGGTTTTCCCAGTTATGGCGCTATGCCCTCCCTCACACTATTTTGCAACTCATGTATCGCAGTCCCTGAATGTCTTGCTCCGTGATATGGGCCTTGCTCCTCCTCGTAATACTTGAATGGGTCGACACCCGGACGGGTAGGGGCGTGTAGGGTAGACCTTTCTTGGTCATTGCCGGGAATTCATTATTATTTTCGTTTGCATTTTATTGGAAGGTTCTTAGTTGGTGAAACTCCAACGCCGTCCTCTAAATGGGGATTAGCACAGACCGGCACGGTTCTCGTGCAATGGTACGGTTTACGGCGCCCGCGCCGGCGGCGCAGCGGTGGCGACCCCGGAAGGGGGGCGCGGTCGCAAGCCCGTCGGCACCTACCTCTACATCCTCGCGGTTGGCGATCGTGACCATGTAGTCGTGTTGTGCCTAGCACGGTAGGGGGGCGAAAGAAAGTACCGCACGATCAATAGCTGTCGTGAAGCCATGTACGGAGGATTTGGGAAGTCATTACATACGTACACCATTACTAAGTTCTCCCGCTCGGCTTGTCCGATGTATTTCGCTACGTAATACTCTTACATACTCTCCGGATAAGTAGCGGGGGCGGAATATGTGAAAAACAAATCGCGAGGAGGGTACGGGCGAATCACATGTGGGTGGAGGGTATTGGAGCTGGCGGCGGACAACCGGGAAGCGGCGCCTTGGAAATGCGCTCGCTGCATGCCGACTAGCCTAATTACATCGGGCCGCCCAAGGGGAGGGCAACACGACAACATCAGAGAGGAGGACTATCGCGAAGGGAGGAGCGGCGTGGGTTGGCGGCAGCGATCCCCATAATTAGACGCCGCTAGAAAACCTTTTGCGGAGGGTTTTGCGATAATATCCGTGCCCGGCGGCCCGCTGGATCTAGCAACGGTGACCATGCCCAGCCATGCCACAACCCACTATCGACATGCACACATAATATGAAAGAGTGTGAGCCCGGGTCAACGTGGATGCTCGCACTCAAAACACGGTGCTCGACGGACGCGCTATCGGTTGGTGGAGGGTACGGTTATTATTAGTTGGTTGCTAAACAAGTACCCGGGTACCAAACTGAAAAAAGCCAGGGAACATGAAAGCTTTTCAGCACAGCGGTTTGTGCACTAGCTTCTTGTGTATGGCTATCTCGCCCCCCCCCCCCCCCCCCCCCCCCCACGTGAGTGCCCTCGAGGTGACGCGGGACCTCGACTAGGAGGATTGTCGCGCCGGGAGGAGCGGCAACGGCCTTGGGACGGGGCTACGGGATGCGACGGCGGGGTAGAAAAGTGACTACGTGAGTAGGTTTTTTCGTAAGCCTTCCCAGTCCTTTCTTCGGAAAGACCATAGTCACGCGGAAGCTAGCTAGATTAGGCTGGCCCGTCGTCCTTTATTAACACCGATCGGCCCAAGCCGGTCCGCACCCCGGTTCGAAGGGGGCGGGCCGTGCATCGTGAAGGTCAAGCAACCGTTTCATTTTGCATTTCTTCACAAGCAGATTTATTTTCAGATCTGCCTTTCTTGATTTTAGAAAATGTCATTTTTTCCAACTTAGGCGGGGGGGGGGGGAGGCAATTAGTGCGGTTGCTTACAATTGAACGGCAGAGGAACGTGGGCATACATTGAAGATAGGTGTGTCGATAGGTGTACCTCGTTGAAGAGTACCCGGCCCAACCTTCGTTCTTGAGTGCCCTAAATGGCTGAGCAACTGATGGCCGCTATACATCAGCGTGTTCAATTTGTTCGTATTATTGCAATTCAATTTCAATTCGCACGTTGTGCGCTCACATGGGCGTCGCAAAGCCGGGAGCATGATCTATGATGAGGTTATTAAAGGTTTGTTTTAAACTTGAACTCTCAGTCGCGCGTGCAAAACGCCGCTCGTAGAGGGATTACCTGCCAGTTCCACATCTCGGGGGTGCAAGAATAGAAAATCGAGTGTTGCGAGTATAGTTGATATGCAGGACGCCTAGGTTGCATTTCTCGCTAATACTTTCGTTCCGTACTTTCCTATTGGAAGTGGACACCCGCACTTGTACACCCTTTGTATTCAATTCATATCACCATCTAAGTAATAGCGTACAAAGTGGTGAGATTAACTAAGCGTCAACAAGACGCGCCGGATCACGTTTATCCGCGGGGACAACACGTCTCATGCGACGCCCTACCCAGGGTCATGTGACGCTCCAAGACTGAAAGCGAGCTAGGTTGGGCTGCTTAAGCCATCGCAATGCAGGGGGGAGACAAGGAAAATTTTCAATTGATTTTCTTTTCCATATAACAAGCTACTTTGCAAAACAATTACGCCCCCGCGCAGTCTTTGCACCTTAGTCGCAATCAATTGTTACGCAGTCAGCTCCGGTGCTGCCCATTCAATAGGCGGGTGTCGGGACCTCTCTGTCCCGCCGGGGGGATCTCGTCAGGAAAGTCGGGCTGGTCCGTTGAGTGCTCCCGGTGGGGTTCAAAGCCGCCAATAGTGCTGTTGTACTTGGCGCTGAATTTGCGCACAAAAAAGTTAATGCCTTTCTTGGCCTCGATGAATCGGCCGCCGGCATGTTGCACGAAACGGCGAGCCTCGGACGCGAGGAGCTCCGCCGCCGCGCCGGTGACGGCCGAGAAAGAACCTTGTTGCTCTCTCCGTATCTCGTCGCCGTCCAGCACCACCTCCTCAGGTGCCACCTCCCACATCCACCACTCGTTGCTCCTGATGACGCGGCTGACGGATCGTTTCCCGTATAAGGTGGCGAGCGTCATGAGGGACACGCCGTCCCCATGCGGCCGCGTTACGTTGACGTTGGACTGTTGCCCCCACAGCAGCAGCGCCTCCACCGTCTCCTCGTACCCATGCACCGTCGCAAGATCCACGGCCACGTGACCGTCCGCGTTCTTCAGCATCGGCCACTCTGTGCGCTCGTCATCCCGCAGGCAGTGGCGGAGCATAACCAGCAGCGTCTCTGTCTGTCCGTGCATTGCTGCGTGGTGCAGTGGCGTGTTCCCTCGAACGTCATGTCGAGCGAGGGCAGCGTCCCCGCCGGCTCGCATCAACATGCTAGCCACCTCCACCTGCCCAAAGTGGGCGGCCACGTGCAGAGGAGTACAGCCATCTGCATCCTCAATGCCGGCTGCCCCGAGTTCGGACTCGGCATTGAAAGCTCCCTGTGCATGGGCGCCCTGCTGCGCTAGCGCGTCCACATCGAGCACCCACACGCCGACACTCTTGGTGGCAAGTAGCGCCTCTACGATTTCAACGTGGCCATAGGCGGCTGCGAGATGCAGCGGCGTGTGACCACGCGTGTCAGTCATATTGGGCAGCACATTGACGACTCGGAGTAACATCCGAACAGCGTCGAAATGGCCAACAATCGCGGCGAGGTGAAGAGCAGTGCGACCGCAACTGTCCTTCGCATTGAGGTCCTGCGCGCCTTGCACCGCCGCTTTTATATCTTCAGGTTCGCCACACAGTAGTGCAGCGTGAACAGGGAGGCTATGCGGTTCGGGGGCTAGCCACGGCTCCGAGTCTTCGCATGGACGTAGGAGCATAAGTTGTTTGTACCTGATACCACCATTCGCGGAGCGGTAGATAAATTGTTTTCCGCCCGCTCCTCCATCAAATCGCGAGCTGTCGTACCCGTCAGAATCCCAATCTTCTGGGGTCGGAATTTGACGGAGGCTGTGTCGCAGTTCAGTGTCGACCGCCCACACCGTGTCAGAGTCGCTCCCGGGGGAAGTTACTGATGCCTCGATGGCAGGCCGAGATTTGTGTTTTTCGGCGGGTTGGTTACGACGCGGCCGTTGCCTGTGACGACAGTTCTCAATGACGCCGGCCACAGTCGCCAGCAATCCAATGGCAAGTACGCCCCCCGCTAGGAAAATCTTCTGCAGCGTTTTGCTGGAGATGGCGGTGGAGGGTGGCGGGGGGTCGACAAGGAGGAAGTCGGCTGAACGAAGGTGGTCCGTTCTCGGCGATACAAAGCCGCGAGCGGCAGTAGAGCTCGACGAGCTGCGACTTACCTGTACCAACACATAGTCTCCGTACATGTCTGCCCAACACGCTCCGTTGTGCATCTCCACGGCCCAGCCGCCGGGGTACTGCTGCACTGAAGTGATCACCTCGACTTGTCCGAGGAAAACCAGCCGCATTTCGTTGTAGTCAATTCGAGCGCAGAATTTGTTGTCCTCTCGCAAGTCGCTCATCCCCGTCTGCATGTCCAACGGCAACTGCACTGCCAGCGAAGGCACCAAAGCTCCGCTGCTGCCCGCCACGCTAAGAACCCCGCTCACTGTGTGCACCACGTCTTGCTCGAGTAGCCGCCATCCCCACTCGACCGCCGCGCGCCGAAGCTCGTCGTCGCCGAGACCTAAATAGATATACGTACTGTCGGCGACATACGTCATACTGATCGCCACCTGGTGGGGTAGGCAGTCGGGCGCATCGCTTGCGCTGCCACAGCCGGGAGCGACGAAATCGTCAAGCGTCACGGTGGCGTCACCCTCGCGCGAGTCCACCGCGCTGCTGCCCAAATTATCAGCTACTTTCAGAAGTCGACGGCGACCGGCTGTGCTTGTGTCGTCCGCAAAGGACCAAGTGCGCCACAATGAAGAAGAAATACCGCCGTTGTACAGCAGCGATCGCAGCGTCGAGGGACCCAGTGGGTGCGGATCTGTAGAGGGCGGCAGGGCCTGCAGCCCCAACGTTGTAGTCCGTCCCAACGCCTCCCTTACTTCAAGCAGAGCGCGATGTGTCACTGGCCGTCCCACGCCGCTGTAGGTGCTGCCCCCGATAGCGGCAGACAAGGTGCGTAACACATCATCGCCAGTTTGAAACACGCGCTCGGCTTCGCCATACGCGGTGTCCACCAGCCGCGCTGCAGCTTCAACAATTGCGCCAACCTTGTCACCCATGGGCAGCTGCAGGCCCTGCGATGATGACAGTCTTCGGATAATGAACATAACGCGACTGAAGCGCGCTCCAGACATTGTTGCGTTGGTCAGCTGACCGCTCGCATACGCCAAGACGTCGGCAGGGGAGGGTCCGCCTGCAGCAACTACTGCTGCTGTGCCGTCGACGAAAGCGCTCGAAGCCAGCTGTTCTGCCGCAATCGTGGCTGCGAGGAGGGCGGTGGCGGGTGTCTGCAGCGCCGCCTTGAGCGCAGCTGGGGGATACCGCAGCGCGGCGGATGCGGGCATCACCTCCACATGCATGTATGCACATTGCTGTGCGACAGACGTCACCACTGTGCGGTGCAACATCTTGTAAGCGCACATCACGACAGTCGTAAGGTTGCCCTTCCCAGGGTCACCCGCTGGTAGCATGTCGAGCGAGAAACTCGGCGTCTCCGATAGCTCTGACATCCACACGACCCGTTCGCTACCATCGGCACAGTCGAACGCCTCGCAGAACCCCACTTTGTACCATAGCGCCTGCCCCGCCGCAGTCAATAGCTCGCCGGCCTCCCACCCCTGCCCCTCCGCACGGAACTGCGTCTCTCCAGCCGACAGCCCAACGGAGGGGATCACCTGTCATAGAGGTATACACCTTAACTGTTAACATACATGAAAAAAGGCCATCATAGTAACGCAAACGGCTGCCTCCGGATGCAACGTCAGGAGTGTGGAGAGCCGATGAGCAACGCCGACAAAAGTGACTCACCAAAAGGCAGCCCCCCTCATCATGTTGACGGTCACACGTTGGTGGAGTATCTAGAAGCACAGCACGCTGCTTGGTCATGAGAATTTCACCCGTGGTGATATTCCGCAGGACTACGGCAAAAGTGAGGTTACGACCGAGCCCGTCGTCGAGATTGAGATTCGTGAGTGCAGACACGTCGACAGTCAGCTCCCACCCGCCGTCCTCAGAGGCTGTGGTGTACTTCCCCAGCGACATTTCACTCGGCATCCCCTCCCAGCTCCACGTGACGTTCATTTCGGTAGCATCGAGGCCACTCGGGGCATACACCTGCGCGAAGTATGACACCCACGCAACCACCATTCACAACCCTGAGTTCGACTGAACTCTCACACTACGCCATATTCTTATGAAAAACGCGGGACATGCATGAAGAGGCTGCTGACGAGGGGGGTCGCCCTGTCAAAAGTATTGGGCTCACCTTGAGGCGCATTGGCCGGTGTGGGTTGACAGGCCTATTCGGAAACTCACAAGCTTGCGCATAGCAGACGACGTGGATGTGCCCCTCTTCAGGAGGGCTGGCGATGGTGACGGTGGTTGATTGCCATGACAATGACGTGCCCTGCACCGCCGTTACCTGGGTATACAAATTAAGAGTATTTCAAATGTAGAACTTCAGAGGCGATGAATGTAGCTAAATACGCCACTACGGATAACAAATAATTAATAGCAACGTTACGTTATCTTTAATGCTGTGCAGAAGTAAATAAACAAGGCTTGTAAAACATGAAACTGCCAATGCCATAAAATTATAAGCCCGAAATCTCCCTCTATCTTCATTTTGTCGGCCATATCTCGCCGGAACTTCCACCTAACGGCCATTTCACCCTTGGTTGCCGAGCTTGCACAAGGAGGCGGAGAAAGCGAGGTCACGACCGAGCGTGTTGCTGGGAGTGGTAACCAACATCATGTGCCCTATTGGTAGCAACATCGTCGATGCGAGTAGTTTTCGGGTTTTTAGGTCTATTAATAATGTTTACGTACCTACAACGTCAATATCACAAACCCAATAGAGATAGATATCAAAAAAATAATTGGGCTCAACGTCCATGTTAATCTTGATTTCTAGCACATGGCCGTCATGACGGACTACATAACCTACCCAAATGTCGGGTCTATGCTCGTTAATGAGTAGGTAAATGTCGTTAATAACGTTCTAGTTTTACTTCCATTGGTTGAGTACGCGACGCGGTCCGGGGAGCCGGAGGGGGGGGGGGGGGGGGGGGGGGGGGGGGGCAGAGGAAAGATCTCCGCGCGGGGACACGCGAGACCCACAAGTGCATGATAGCATATTCTAGTATGCTAAACTCATAGGCTTGTTTGGGAGGTGAGAGTTTAGGGTTTCGGGGTCAGGTGAGATGTTTGGGAGGTGATAGTGGATTTGGGGGCGGTGGGGCTATAGCCGCAACGTTCTAACGCAATACGGGGGGTACACGGACGCCCGAAATTGTCCGGGACTTTTCCTTCCCAGAGACACATCCTAGTCTCATGCGTACTACGATATCTACGAATTAATTTGGGGCAAAAAACAATGCCCCGATGTTCGCATATAATAGTCTACTACGCGATATGGGGCATATGGTGGCACATCGGATGCTTGGCCTGACGCCGGGACACGCTTCTTATATCCGGAAGTGTCCGCGACCCAATGAGTCCCCGGGTGCTCTCCGTGGCTCTGGCTCCTGCTCCACGACCTCGTCTTCTCCCATGTCCCGGGAGTGAACGCCGATTTCCTTGCTTATGGACCACATCCCATGTTGTCCTTGCTCGTAATATGTTGTTCGGCTCCATGATAGCATTGCTCATGCTTTGGAGGACTTTCATGGCCGAGATTGGGGGAATTAAAAGCGAGGGACTTGCGTTTGGAAGATCGTTGAATCCGGTATGGGGCCTCCCGAGATCGTTATGGTGATGACGTGTGGTTGGATTTTGAGGCTCGGCATAAGCACTTGGTTGTGGATGTTACGGTCACTAGTTGCGCGCACGACTTCTAATGTTCTAGCTGACGGAGCTTCGTTGCCGCTCCCTCGCAATCAGGCGATGGGGGCTCAACATGCGAAGCTTTGATGTTGACCTCCGCTCTTCGTCCTTCCTTGGCATGCCTTCCATTCAGCCCGTTCATGACTATTACCCCTTTGCTCTTGAGGACATGGGCCGGTTGGCTCCTATAGCGGTTAACCTTGTTGATCGCTTGGCCATTATGGTGGCAGTTATACGCTTTCCAAGCGGCGGACTCTCGCTCTTTACGGTCTCAAAGATATGCCCGCATGGAGGAGTTTACACGGCGGTCTTTCGTCGATTTCTTGGGGATGTGCGTCGCGAGTTCATGTAAAGTCTTTCTGTGGTTCTTCATGGCACGTTGGGTTATTGTCTCCGTGATGCCTTGCAGGAAGGTGGTGCAGCTGCTGTTGCCTGCCTCCATGCCCCGAGGGCTTATGTGCCTGTTCTCTTTATTTCTCCTTTGCTAGTGGATTCCGCTACAGGTGCTTGAATTGTAATCAAACGACAAATATGGGACATTCTAAACTAATTTTGAAAGGTGACGTGGCGCTCTGTGGTGATACCTGTATCCTTGTCCAATAGGCGCTATCCTTGTACGCGAAATCCGGTATGTATAGAAACGCTGCAATTAAAAAAGTACCAGGTACTGATACTGGTACCTGAACCCTCCCGGGCCGGGGGTGCAAAAAAAACTGATACTGGTACAGGTACAGGTACAGGTAAAAGTAACCACAGAAAGCAATCTCTGCTGTATGAATAAAGCATTACTTTACGCAGTACCTGTACCAGGTGTACTGTAACGATATATTCGAAATACTTGCTTGCACCTGTACTGAAAATTACTACCAGATTTGTGTGGTGTGGATAAGGGTACGTTTCCGTACGATCCAAGGGGCAAATCATCATATATAATATCATCATGTGTAATCCTAACCGATCTTTACATTGTATTCAAAAAAACAGAGCCATGAAGGAGGGCAGTGCTGGCGCTGTGGCATGCCTTCCTGTTCCTCGAGCTCAGGTTTTTCCGTTATTTCTTCTTTTTACTTGGTGGCCTCCAGTGGCACGTGTGGGAACTCTAGTTGAACACATAAAACAAGTTTACATAACATCTTTTATGTTATCCACGGTTGGTGTGTGATTGTGTGTGTCTGTGTGTGCGTGAGTGTGTGTGTGTGTGTGTGTGTGTGTGTGTGTGTGTGTGTGTGCGGCTTTGTGTGACTGTGTCTGAGGGATGGGTATTATTTCAATTTATCCATTGCATAGAAGGTGCTCGTGAATTTATAAAATGTGAACAAAATTTGCGAGGCTAAAGGACAAATGGTGATTGTGGAGTCGGTGACGATGCAACGGAGTTGGGCACTCATGAAGCAAATACACCGATATTGATTATCTGAATGGACTTTATGGAGAGCCTCCGCGCAAGCAGCTCAACAGCCACGGCATCAACACTGACATATGGAACAAGCCACGACCTGGGTGTTACTAACGGCGTCGTGGGAAGGAACCGTCGCGGGAGTTGCAATGGATGTGGTAGGGGCAGAGGTCGTACGTGCAGGGGGTTGACATCCATAGGAGAACCCACTTTCTTATGCTCTTTTTCCCCTTATGATTCGTGTTCCCTGACGATGATTCATTCACTACCCTATTCCCCCTTCCCCATACCCCATTGACAACGGCACCAACATGCTTGCTAATAGTAATGCAATGGAAATGCCGCAGCAATATTTTTCGATAAAATAAAACGTGCTTACGGGCACAAAGCATATGGACATGGTCCCATGTTCGACTTGAGTACTACAATTAAATAACAAACTTTCTTGCGGGAGAGGCTAAACCGAAAGGGGGGGGGGTGACAAAAAAAAACAGCAAACCAAAAATAATGGCCTAAATGCATATATTCTTTTGGTATTCCACCACAGCCACAAGTGGTGTCTATCGTGCTTCTAGTATTTTCAACATTTAATCTATTTACACCCGTTTGCTTTCCCCTCCTATGTTGGTGATTTCAACTGCTTTGATTGTAATCAATTGACATTTTGTTGAGGTATGCATACAATCAGTGTGATAGTCGTAAAATCGCTATGGTCGCGACATAGGAATGAAATTAGGCGGAAAAAATATTGGGTGTGACCTACTAGCGCTATTATAAGAGACTTCCATCTTCAGTTTGGCAGAATGCAGTCAGCAGTGGCGTACCTGAAAGGAGTAGGTGCCGGGGACCAAGGAGTCGACGGAAATCAGGTTGAAAGCTCCGCTTCCCAGCTCCACGCCGCACGGATTCGCCGCACCGTCCGCGTCGCCACTGTTGCTGGCGACGGCGCACTCCCACCGATAGCTCACCGGCTCCGTCGCATTCCACGCCGCCCCTGACACGGATGCGAAGAGGGAGAAGGTGCTACCTGGTGGCACTACGGAGCCTTCAATGCCTGAAGTGGAAAGTTGCACGGAAGAGTCGCCTGGAAGCAGGGTGCCGCCGGGCGGTGGCCAAAAGGGACTGCGCAAAACAAACCATTTTCGTGTTTCAGGGAAGGTGGCACTGGCGACTGCTGCACGACTCGCAACAAACGTGGACTTGAGCAGGATCCGATCATATCTGCAGACCATGCGGCTTGCTCCTTTGTAACACCCGGAGCAGGCGGCGTAGGCGCGCGTGATGTCTGGTACGTGAATCGAAGGTGGGGTGTTGCAAACGTGGAGATTGAGTGCATTGGGGGAGTATCACCTTTGGGGCGGCAAAACTCCTGGCGAGGGAGGGCGAATCTGCGGGGAAGAAGGGTTTGCTCCGGGCGGGGGTGGAGGGAGCTCGGATAGGGAAGGAGGCACTGCAGATGGGGGTCGCTGGATGAAAACCGGGGCGAGCGGAGGGGGCCGTGGTGGAGGGCTGAGGCCAGGGACAAACAACGCACAGCAGTCCAACGAGGCATAAGATGCCGAAACGGCAATGAAGGGTAGGTAGCTCGTACATAGCCGTAATGTCAACCAAATCCATTCACGTTAACCTTGGCATAGTGTGTAGCTCTGCTCGAAACGTAAAGGGTGCGGTGTTCTATGCGAGTTTGGCTTTAAGAAAGAGGGGGTCTCACCTTGGCGGCGGGGATGGTAGTGGGGGAGAGGTGGCTTCAGAAGGCGGGACCTCAATAGGGCCAGTGGTGGGCGAAGGTGTTATAGCAGGAGAGTGTGAGGGCGTTGGGCTGTCGGTGGGAGAAGGTGTCGGTGCTCCAGAGGGAAAGGTTGCCGGGAAAGAGTTAGGTTGCGGTGTGGAAACAGCCGTCGGTGAGGGCGTTGGAGCAGCATTAAACGATGGTGTTGGAGCTCCGGTGGGTGAGATTGCTGGGGAATGAGTAGCTGAGGGCGTAGGAACAGCAGTGGGGGAAGGTGTTGGTGCTGCGGTGGGCGACAGACTTGGAGTTCCGGCGGCTGGGGTTGTTGAGGCAGAGGCAGGTGAGGGCGCTGGGACAACAGTTAACGTGGACGTTGGAGACACGGTGGGCGAGGGTATTGGGGCAACAGTGATCCAGGGTATTGGAGCAGAGCTGGGTGTGGATGCTAGGGCTACAGTTGGTGCTTGAGTTGGAGCAACTGTGGGTGAGTGTGTTGGAGATAAGGCGGGTGAAAGAGTTGGAGCTGAAGTAATGGTTGCAGGAATTGGGGCAGGAGCGAGTGGGGGCGTTGGCGCAGGGGAAGGTAAGGGAGTTGGGACTGCGACAGGTGAAGTTGCTGGAGCAAGAGTAGTGGGTGCGGGAGTTGGGGCTGGAGTGGGTAGGGGCGTTGGGGTAGGGGAAGGTGAGGGAGTTGGTGCCGCGGTTGGTAAAAGTGTTGGAGCTGAAGTGAGTACAGGTGTTAGAGCCAGGATGGGAGCAAGAGTTGGGGCTGGAGTGGGTGTGGGGGTTGGGGCAGGAGTTGGTGAAGGAGTCGGGGCTTGAGTGGGTACAGGGGCTGGAGCTGGAGTGGGTACGGGGGTTGGGGCGGGAGTTGGTGAAGGAGTCGGAGCTGGTGTGGGTACAATAGTTGGGGATGGAGTGGGTGTGGGGGTTGGGGCAGGAGTTGGTGAAGGAGTCGGAGCTAGTGTTGGTACGGGGGTCGGAGCTGGTGTGGGTGCGGGAGTTGGGGCGAGAGTTGGTGAAGGAGTCGGAGCTGGTGTGGGTATGGGGGTTGGGGCAGAAGTGGGTGTGGGGGTTGGGGCAGGAGTTGGTGAAGGAGTCGGAGCTAGTGTTGGTACGGGGGTCGGAGCTGGTGTGGGTGCGGAAGTTGGGGCGGAAGTTGGTGAAGGAGTCGGAGCTGGTGTGGGTACGGGGGTTGGGGCTGGAGTGGGTGAGGGAGTCGGGGCTGGTGTGGGTAGGGGGGTCGGAGATGGAGTGGGTACAGGTGTTGGGGCGGGAGTTTGTGAAGGAGTCGGAGCTGGTGTGGGTACGGGGGTCGGGACTGGAGTGGTTGTGGGGGTTGGGGCAGGAGTTGGTGAAGGAGTCGGAGCTGATGTGGGTGACGGAGTCGGAGCTGGTGCGGGTACGGGGGTTGGGGCTGGTGTGGGTGCGGGAGTTGGGGCTGGAGTGGGTGACAGAGTCGGGGCGGGTGTTGGAGGGGCAGGCGGGGGCGGGTTTGGTGGAAGGGGGGGGCTGTATGTATAGACCACACGGAGCAATACGTCAGTTGATTGCAAGTCACATGGAAAAAAGCTTGGAAGCTATAGGCTCCAACGTCTCTTTGGGTTTCAATTATATGACAAAAGTGGGGTGCAGCCTCAGGAAGGACATTTACAACTTTCAGGAAATGGTAATCATCGGCGGGTGTAAGCTGATGTGATCACCTTGGAGGCGGACAAGAGGCGAGCATGGTGCTATCAATTTTGAACCCGCCATTATCTGCTGCTGTCCTGTAAGAACAACAGGTGATGGCGAGTGCATGCGGGCAGTCGAGTAGTGCGCGGTCAGATAACATCAATGCTAGCCTCCCTCGATCTCATCGCTAATATCAACTGACGGAAACCGAGGTCAAATCAGGTAATGTCGCGCTGAACTTGGCATCACCACCATCGCCGTGCTTCGCAACCACGATGGACGTATCTAATCGGGCGGAAGCGAACTCTTATCGCTATCCCCAAACAATTCTATGCTTCAAAAGCGCGCAGTGAAATCTATATATATGTACGGCGGGCAGCAAGATGCGCGTCACAGCGTGCCGGGTCCAACCCAAAAACTTGCAGCGAAATGCAATCTGAATGTTCCGGCCCTGGGATACGGTGGAATATGCGCTAAACCTACCCGCCACACCCCCGCCTGCGCGTAAGTCCTTTCGATCCTACCCGCCGCACCCGCGCCTGCGAGCTGATAGAGCAAAAACTAGTCTCGGTTATTGACCACGCGTTCCATGGCCAATATTGGTGGACTTTGCGTTGTTGCTATTTCAGACCTACGAGAGCGTTGTACACTATGTGCTCGCCGTTTCCAAGGGTGCGCTGCTATAAAGCCGTTCCATTCACTACTATTATACCGCAATAAAATATCAACGACGACAAAAGCGCACTGTCGAAATAGAACCCGCTTCCATACGCAGCAGCAGCTGTGCGCTGTGATATGAGCGTTGTGCGCGTATTGCTATCCAGCTCCTGCTTTTCGACAAGCCCCCAGCACGAACTTCAGGGCACCAGCACAAACAAGCCCGCAAACTAATACATGAGTGCGCGTTGTCGGTAATTAATCACAGTTCGTATTGCTGATAGATAGCAAGGAACTGCAAGAAGATGCAATCGGCGCACCCCATCCACTCGGGAGGTATGCCCCCAGTCAAGCAGTTCTTGTTAAATTCTCTGCATTTCTCAATCGGGAACACACAGCAGAACACATTGTTAGGAGTTGTCAAGCAAGTACAGGTGCACCTCGATACACGAGATAGAAGTAGCACAACTTGCTTTCCCCAACTCTACTGCGGTAGAGTGATAAAAAATCTCTACCGCCGCACATCCAGCACGATGTATGATGTAAACAATAACCTATTTGATGACGGCGATTGTAGTTCGTTTGGTACTCACGCTTTTTGTGTCTGCCTCAGTGCAGAATATTCAGGCGGAATGGTCCCCGCGATATGATTCGTGTCAAGTCTCCTGCAGAGCAAGTCGGTCACCGAAGCAGTCACAAAAAGTTATTTCCATCGCTGCTGCTGAATGTTTTCACCAAGCAAGTGAAGCAACAATTCTTATTTTATTAGTGTCGCTAATACAGTACACTCTATCTGGCACTCATCCAGCCGAGGCTGTTTTCATGTCTGAACACGGTTTAGCGTATAGTAGTAGCGGCTGTATGTAGCAGTCGTCAGCAGCAGCTCGCCGCCAGTCGACGGACCCTTGGGGACAGGCCGCCAACAGCTGACAAATTCAAAGCGCAATAAGCAGGTAAGTATAGTGGTGTTGGATGGGCGGCCATCACTAACACCTACATTTCAATGACGGCCGTGAGTGCAGACAACTCTACAGGAAGTGTCCCGTCGAGGTCGTTGTTTCGAAGGATCCTGATGTGCAGACGGTCAGAAGGAAGCCACAGCATCAGTGTCATAATATGCAAGTCAACCGGTGGGGCTAACGAACGATAATGACATTATTGTGTTATCTAATAGCAGCAGTAGATACTCGCAACTACACACACCACAGTCGCGAGTGCTGCATATCCAAAAAATACAGTGATAATGATCGTGCGGAGTGCTGTTGCGAGCAAACTAATATGTACGCACAATTTCTCCACGCCAGTCAGCTTCGACAGCTCGGTGGGTATCGTCCCCGTGACCCCACGCCCGTCCAACGACCTGCAGCAATATCCAGTACAGCCTTACTCAGGGCGTTTAGTAGCAGCAGCAGGTTCGGGGGTTCAGTGATGAAGTTCTGTACTTTCGACTCGCCGTTTCTTTTCATTCGAATGATCCTTGTATAGCCCTAGTGGCCCGACAGTCTTTATCCATCTTATAGAAATTGGATTACTCAACTCGCTACCCCGGGTACGGCAGTACATGAGTAGTTTTGGCGGGGCGGGAGGAGGCGCGCACAGCTCGATCACTCGCCCCGTAGTATCATCGCACTTGACGCCTCCTTCGCACTCATCGCAGCAGTTGTGACAGGCAGCGGTGTCCCACGGCGCAGTCTTGTCATCCGCCGACAGGCTGTTTTTTAACGCCGCCAGTGCAGCAGCATCTGCGTGAAGTATAAGGGTGGTATGACAAAAGTGTTCCTTGGATTACGTTACAGGTACTGACCGCCGTATTTTATTGAGGATAGTGTTTGATAGACCGCCGGCGGGGAAGACCGAAACACTGCAAATTGCGCAGTCCCTTGCGCGTGCATAGTGGCTGGGCTCGTTACCGTCAGCTGTAAGCGGAAATGATCCACAGTTACTTGCTGCGGCTCTCAGCCACACAGCGAGAATTAAGGCACGGAGAACGAACATGGACGCTGCTTCGACCCAAATATGTGGAATAAAATAATAGCGGCCGAGAGCCCGCAAAGTTTGAGGCGCCGGAAGACGAGCAATACTCTGCGCCACTGCAGCCGGGACACCACCTATCCGCGCAAAATCAGGTGTGTCCGTTCTTCTTTCCTCTCCGACCTGTCAAAGTGGTGTGAAACGCGTTATGTTGTCTATTGTTTGTTGTCTGTTGGCAGCTTTGTTCGCGTTGAGGCCTTGAGGGGGACAACCGATCTGCTGGAGGCGCCAATAACAGGCAACACAACACTACACAACACTACGCAACTACTCGTACTACGACCGAAAGATATCTACTACAGTACCCTTCCGGACATATCAGTACGCAACATGGTGGTACCTGTACGATGACAGCTGAAAAAAAAAATCGCTAATATTATCATGTACAGGTAGTCAGATTGTTTAAAATCTAGAGAGATATGCAAAACCTACTTACATATGTGACAGAACGCACACCCTAGCGGTTAAGCGTTACTATAAAAGCGGTGCGTCTTACCCAGACCTCGAGGTAACCCTCGATGACTAGGGAAACGCCTCGTGCAACGCCCCAAGCCCTGCCTCCAGCAACACTAGCTAGCAGCAACCCTTAAGCCGGTGCAACCCCCAAGCATTGGCACTCTGCTTTGCGCTCGCCCATCTCGCTCGCGCAATTGCATTCTCGACTCTCGTAGTCGAGCATGGTGTCAGCTTACATCGCCTCATGCGCACTCGAGCGTCACGAAATACTTCCCCTCGTTCCTAGTCGCCGCTTAACAACATATAGCATGAGCATTCCACCTCCGCCCCATGAGTTGACGCTCTACCCCATGCATGTGAACAACGTATTACCGGACAAACTCAAATTGCACTTCCGGCCCTTGAACTCCGGATTTCTGAGCAGATTCAGGCGTCTAACACCGCCTTAGTTGCACAACATCGGCGTTTAACATGCTCAACTAAGGCCACGAATCAACACCAATCCATTCCCCGTGAGGCGACCATTGCGACTGAGGGTGGTAAGGCGGCCCAATAGCCACCTATCGACATGCTGAACGACGACTCCGAGCTCCTCGACCCCGACGTCGTCAACTTTCCGCGTACGAAAAAAATCTTTCATGCCGGCAGAGAACGCCCCCCACGCGACATCGACGAGCCCCGACGATGACGGACGACACGGTGCATTTGCTTAACGACAACAGGTCGCAACCGGGATACGACGAGTACCTCCACATATGTTGCTATGCCTTCTTCGATAGCTGCGCCAACACGGCAATAAGCGAGGGCATGGACGTGATGTCATCCGACCCTTCTTTATTGACGGAGCAGATGGCAGCCGTTACCCTCATCACAGCGGGTCATCGCACCCACGCGACGACGGAGGAGGCCGCCCGTACTCGATCGGGCTTCCTTCGCCTCACCAAGGGTGGACAAACGAGCTCGGATTCGGACCGAGTGTTTGCCGAACTCGCCCACGAGCATTTCTGCCGCCCACGCCCTACCGCGGTCTCCGGCCCACTGGATGAGCTACCCCAACGTTTTGTCCAAGCGTTGTCGACAAAACGCTCGAAGTTCGCATGCATGCCGCCAGCAAGGCAGCAATTGGAGCAACGTTCACGAAGGCAACGTCATATAAGCTACCCGGACAAAACGCCAAGGCCAAGAAGGCGGCAGCCGACAAACGCAAGGCCGCAGCCGCAGCAGCAATAGTAGCTTTTACCGGAACTAAGCTAGGCGACGGAACCAAGTCACCCACGAAGAAGCGATGGTGTGGCCCGCCGCGCCGATTCTTGCTCCCCGTCATCCAATTACATGCGTCACCGCGTGCGGCTAAGATGGCGGGAGTGGGAGCATATCGGCGCGAGCGGTCAAGTCGTGAATTGGATCCGCAATGGCGTGTGGGTCAAATTCAAAAACGCCCTACGTCCGAAACCATTTAACCAGAGAGTCTCCATGAAGGATACCACCCAACCTCAGCTAGACCTCATCTTTGCGGAACTTCCACGATTCGAAGGATGCGGACCCCGGGAGCACGCCTACAACACCCGCTAAGTCTCTCGCATGTTTCTCGTCCCCAAGCCCGGCGTTAACAAGTGGCGTCTCATAATCGACTTACGCAAACTCAACAGCTACTACGTGGAGTTCAACATGTCGTGCGAAACACTCAAGCACCTCCGCCACCTATCAAGTCCGGGCGACTACTTCGTCTCGCTCGACCTAGCGGACGGCTACTACACAGTACACACTCGGTATCCGAGAGGAAGACATCGACTTCGTCACGGTAAACAACACGGGCGACCTTTGGCGCCTCGTGTGCCTCCCGATGAGTTGATCCGGGTCCGCCTACTACTTCTGTGAGCTAACGCATGCATTCACCAACTACCTCCGGCGTTCAGCTACGCCCCCGATCGCAAGGACGGCTACACCTCATAAACCCTCGAGAAATGTTTTGCGCAACAACCGTTGGTGCGGGACTCGACTACTACCATGCATGGACGACCTCATCTTCATGGCCCACTCGCGCGACGAAGCACTCCTCCTACGCGACCGCGTTGAGGCGCTGCTACACCGACTCGGCCTCCAACGCAACGCCAAGAAAGGCCTATGGGAACAGATGGGCGACCACTTCGGTCTCACGATCGACCTCGTGAACAACAAGTTTCGAGCCCCCATCGACAAACTGCAAACCCTCTCCAAATAGGCTCCAGCACTACTCGGCCGCGCAACGAGCAACGCCCGCTTGCTACCCGCCAAACAGCTAGCCACTTTCGCAAGAAGGCGCAGTTCCTCTACCTCACCATCGCGACAACGCGTTTCTCCCTACGCGAACTCCACTCCGTGTTGAGTACGCGACAAGGATGGGGAGGCCGAGTCCGTATGACACACCCGCTAAAGCGAGACCTCGAGTGGTGGCGGATAGTGCCCGACGACAATAACGGCCGCTCAATCTACAAACCCATTGAGACGGCGTACCTCCATGCGGACTCAAGTGGTTACGGATGGGGAGCCGTGTTTTACGACAACCCCAATTTCCAGGCGCGCGGGTTTTGGTACGACGACGACCAGCAACAGCATCTCACTTGGAAGGAGCTACGAGCCCTGCGACTTACAATCGAGTATTTTCTACCACAGCTACGGGGACGCAACGTCTTACTCCACGAAGACAACACGGCCGTCGTGGCTACGCTGTCCAAGCTAACCAAACGCTCCCCCGTAATGATGACAGAATTACGGCGCTCCTGGCACTTACTAGACGTCAACGACATCAACATCCGACCCATGTGGCCATGTACATTCACTCGGCAGCGAACATCTAGGCAGATATAGCCTCAGCCGGGAGCTCGACCGCGGCGATTGGCAGCTAAATCAGCTACATTCAAGCCGAGTGGGGTCCACATTCTATCGACCGTTTCGCGTCGATGGGAAACACGCAGCTCCCCCGCTTCAACGCCAAATGGCTCGACCCCAAATGCGAGGATATAGACTCCCTACGCCTACCGGACGCCGCATGGCAACGCGAAGCATACTACTGCAACCCCCTTGGGACGTACTACCTTGCCTATGTGCGAAGCTACACCAATTGGGCGCAGCAACTATCGTCATCGCACCCTATGGCCCCCACAAGCCGTGGTTCCAATAGCTACACAGCATGTCCACCGAAACCATCCACTACCCCGCCACACATGACCTTTTCTTCCCCGGACGGCAAGGCTCGCGCGCGGGGATCGGACGACCAGGATGGAGCGTAGTGGCTTTTCGGCTACCACGCCGGCCAACTAGACACACACCGGGGCGCAATACGACGCACTTTACGGACTACAACCCTACCAAGCGTTGACCTCGACCCCCTCGCCTACAACTCACCGGCACGACCACGCCCAACCCACTACCAACTCCGCGAACCCGACGCCCACGCAACATTAACAGCTACCATGACTGCCCAACTACGCATTATGTTGGGAACCGACCACGTCGGGACAGAACGCTCAGCCTCCCGAGCAGTTCTCTCACACCGATAGCTTATATGAACTACGACAGCGGTATGCGCCAGTTCGCCGCGTCCCGTAACGAGGAAGGCATTCACCCCTTGCAAGCCACCACGCAATTGATAGTCCGCTACACGGAATGGCTCGGACTACAAGAAACCGTCGTTGCATGCTCATTGTAACAGTACTCCTCGGGAGTAAACAAGTTCTTCCGCGACCACCAACGGCAACCGATAAACGTCGGCGAACTACGGTACGCAGGACGCAGGACGCGGACTCGAAATGCATCAACAAGGACTACTAGCGGCAGACTCGCGCTTGCCGTTACCAACCCCTTTGGCCCTCGCCCTGCTCGACGCCGCAGCCCAGCTCCGGGATAACTTGACATGGACACCGCTGACACGACGCATCATCGCTAAACTCCGGGCAATACTTGCGGTGTGTACAAACTACGCGTTCTTCTGCAGAGCGAAATCGGGTGTCCAGTGCCTGACCCGGGACCTTACTGTCGACCGACCCTCTAGACAAATTGGGCTCTTCATCCGGAAAGCAAAAGGCGACCAGCGATGCGGCGCGACCGACAACCCAATTATGGCTATCCCTATCGACGCCAACCCCGCCCTCGCTGACCTACTACAATGGTATTGCAGTCAGCGCATCGACTTTTGCACAAAATTCTACAAAAGCCCCCCACATGCCGCGATATGGAGCTTCGCACCTTACGATAATTCGATAGACAAGCAAGCGGCCGCAACTCTCTCCGCATGGCTCCTCAAAGCTTACACCGCCATCATAGCCGCTCCTCCAAAAGGTTTCAAATGGACATCGCACAACCTCCGCAAAGGTGCCGCCTCCGCTGCTAGATGCATCGGAGCCCCACTCCACGTCGTCAAATTCAATAGGTGGTTGGGCCAAGAACACTTATGTGACTGAAGAAAAATACATCGACCCCACCATGACCCCATCTATACATCGCATTATTTATTTTATTGTGTATAAATATCTAATTGCGCGTGGAAAGGGTCACATGTGACCCCTCTCATCCGGCTTCCCCCATCCGGTACGGGCACATGTAGATAACCTCAAAATTCACCCAATCTATAGTATGTTGCTCTTCGTGGTATGTCTAATATGTGGGAGAAGATGAAGGTCGGTTGTGAGCATTATAGAGGCCATGCAAATGATATGTATTTATGGGTCTAAGTCACTCGAAACGGCAAAACTAGGGCTCGACAGGGGTTTCATGGCATAGGTTGTAAGTTCATCCATCGGCCTCAGAATCGGCGTAATGGGTTCACACGCATCCAAAACTTTCATTGAACATGATAGTGAAGTATGGTGGCAAAATTTAAATGAACTCCTATGGTTGGTGGTGGGTATATCGTACTGGGTCACATGTGACCTCTTACATTTTTTAATGTTAGGGGGTCATCATCTCATGTATACGTGTGCCCCATAACCGGCCAAGAATAACTCCGAAATGCGCATATGGGTAGACCATAGTGCAAGTACTATGATATAATAGCATGGTGCAGATTAGAGAGAAGATATGCTATCGTTTAGTTAGATACAATATGTTGCTACTTGTCCGTGTTTGATGCTTGTACCTGAGCTGAGCTCTTACCACAAAAAACTCAGCTAGATGCAAAAACTTCCTTTTCTGTCTCATTAGCACTCTTCCTTGCCACTCATTGTTGTGCCACGGTAGAAGGCAACTTGTTTGGGGCCAGGATGCCACCATTGTGCTTGACAATGCATTCGTCGTGATTTTGCGCAAGGCTACATATGAACATGCACAACTGTCCCTCTACACAAGGGGTACATGGGCAATGGTGGTGCGTTTTTTCGAGATATGCTTGCACCTGAGGCGCTTGCAGCGGCCCCTCAAAGTCTCTCAGACAAGGTTTTGCAATAAATGGTGGGGGTACTTGGGGGGGGGGGGGGGGGGGGGGGGGGGGGGGGGGGGGGGGGGGGGGGGTAACAAAAAAAGTGCCACATATCCCCATGTGTGATCTCCCATCCCCCGCCGAGCCCGAGCTCCGGCCCACACCTAGCTATCTCCTTGGCAGTTAGTTGTCTCAATGAAGTCTATAGGAAAAGTACTCGCAAAGAAGTCTAGAGAAGACTTCTCCGTGCGGTTGGGGAGCTTGAAAGTACCCGGGCGGCGTTGATGACCGTTGCAAAACAACGGTCGATATTGCGGCCTTGTCGCTTTTTCCATATTTGGCTCCCTAGGATCAGCAAGCTCTCCGGGTCTAGGCTCGACCTCCACCTCGGCCTCGGCCTCCGGCTCCGAATCCTCCTCACTTTAGTCATTGTCTCCGAGTATGATCGCACCTTGGACGGGCATAGAGTCGGTTGCATGTCGACAACCACAACCACGGCCACGCCCTCGGCCTCTACTACAAGCGGAAGCGCGGCCGCGCAACGGTACGCCGCTACCACGAGGGCCCATGCCACCGCTGCTCCCACGACCCGACCTCGCTCGTCCGACTCGGACTCGTGGTTGTTGCCGATGTCAAGGGGAGCATTCTTGTCGAGTGAGTCGTCGTTGGGGACTTTTGGCGACGCGACGCTGGAATGCTGGCCTAGAGGCGAGTCGGTGATGATTGCCCCGGTATTTCTTCGCGCGTACGTGAAAATCGGCTCCTCCTCCGACACCGGCTCTACCTCAGCTGCACCGCTTCCGGCACCGCCCTCTCACCTTTCATCGGTCCCGCCTCTTGTTTGGGGCGGAAACTACCCAGCCAAGGCGGTTTGGGCTCTTCACAGGGTCTCGCCGCTAAGTTTTGTGACCTCGAGTAGAGCCTCTACCTTATCACCATTATATTATCGCATTCGTGCCGCAGTGTCCGTTACCGTCTTAACGACCCCCGTGAGTGTTGCATTGCTCCGATGCTCACCGTCAGTGGCCCTAGACCATCCATGGGCATCACCATCGCCGATAAGGGTGGCCAAGGCCACCACTTCCACGCCCGGAACGCGGAACGGGTAGAGTTCAGCTCGCGCATGGTGAGTAGCTGAAAAATTAATGTGGGCCGTTATCGGAGTTACTGAAAGCCCCCGACAATGCACACTACTTCGTTACACTACCACCGATTTCAATAGGATATTTTGCACTGAATCGATATGGCCTTGTAGATTAAGTATTTGATGAGATGGGGCGCAACATCATGCCAAAAGATTTACGTTAAAAAAAGGTTTTTGGAAGGGGTCACATGTGACCTCTTACATCATATGTAGCAGGGGGTTACATGTGACCCCCTGCACAAACAGACAAATGTTGGATTATCGTCGATGATATTACACGTACTTTCGTGCCGTCTGTAGTTTATGAAGAATCCGCGATATGTACTCACAGGCAGGCAGTGCATGTGACGCATAGGTGTCCTTGTCATCAAGAATCTCGAGGGCAGAGATTGTTGTCTTTAAGATATCACGGATGGAAGTATAAATAAATAGCTATTGTTGTGGAGTGTCAAGTGAAGGTCATCGCTCGGTTCACATTCTCTCGCTATAGACAGTGAGACTTGTAATTTTCAAGCTCGAGAGGGCAGCGAGCTCACACTTTGGCGGAGGCTCTGAAAAGCGCAGTAAATATATGACATATATAATAAAGCATGTTACGGCAGCAAGTGAAAGGGGTACACATGGTACCTGATGCATCCCGTACACAAGCTCTGAGAAATAAGTAATGTGTCCTTATTAATTTGGCGGAATACAGTAAGGTAGAGGTACCTGTTGATTTTAGTTTCTATCCACCCGTGTCTAACTAGCCACCCGCCGTCACGTTGGGTAGGGATAGGGCAGTATGGGGTTGCTCTTACGGCCAACCATAGGTCTAACACCTTAGCAACCAAGGTTGTAACATAGCCGAGGGTGGGCGGGCGGCTTGGTGGTCATCATGCCGACCCGTGGGTACGAGGGGGTGAGTGAAAATCGAACCACCCGAATGTCTTGGTAATTCAAATTATTCGCCGGCTGTCACGATCGACCCCACTACCCGACGACACCACCCAACAAGCGACCCCGACCACCAACAACGGCCGTTTAGCCCACCAAGAGTGAAAACCCGACTCCCTGGTGATATTGAGCCATGCATGGGTGCGCTCTGTCGCCCCTTCACGCGTCGCCTCCGCCACTCGGGGTAGACACACGCAGGCCGATCCGGTGAGCGCGCTTTTTTTTTTCTCCCTTTTTTCGCGACCAGCACCTTCTCGTCCTCCCGATATCGACTTGTCCGGGTACCGCAACTCGACCAACAACGTAATAACTAACTCCACGTGCACCCTCGCTCTGCGATACAGCAGTGTCTGTGCCATGTCTAGGCGTGCCAACCCCACCGTCGCCCCTTCCGATGCTGATCGCAACTTGTTCGACCCCGCCCGACCACGACGTACGACTCACCCTTTACCGTTTGCCGGGCTCAACAAGACCCATCGCCAACAACTATACGATCGTGGTGCGCATATCTGGAAGAATGAGCCTGGCGTAGGCTATTTGGAAGGCGGTTTGCGTGCTGCCGAGGAGGCTGTAGTTAGTGTCCCGACATACTACAACAACTCCCTCAAGAACGGCATTTGGCGGCGCGTTTCCGCCCTATCAAAATTGATGAAGGCCATCGACATACTCGGGCCAGAAAAAGGCGACGAGGAGAACGCAAACACTCTGGAACTCCACGACAGCCCAAGCCACACCACCTACGAGGCTGCTGGACAACGTCCGCCGCTCAGCCCCATCTCTGCTACCGCTGCTGTCCGTCGGGGTGTTGGCCGGAAAGGAAAATGTGGCAGGAAGATGAAGGAAGACCGCGTGACGGTGGCGGAGGACAAGGACAAAAGGACAAAGGGCGCTGACAACCACAAGGATTACAGGAAGGCAGTCAAGAGTGTGCTCAGGCGGGTGGTAGAAAATGCAGTTGAATGCGACCAATCTGTGCGTGCTGCGGCGACTCAAGCTCATACAACGCTATTTAACGATTACAACATTACTATTAGTCACTCATGGTGCCGAGCACTGATCTCAACATCTATCAAGACCAGCATACCTGTTCCAACTCCCCAAAAGACTGGCGGTACTCTAATCCCACTCGCGATTGAAGAGCGTATCGCCAGCGTTGTGCGCCGCGTCCGCAGCACAAAGCTCCCCGTTTTCCCTGACGATGTGATGGCAAGAGCGGGCGGGTAACCGCAAAGAATATCTGGTCACGCCAAGGCAACGCTACTGGCGAAGAGTCTATTACGTTGAAACGCGCCCAAGGCCTAGAGAAAAAACGCAAGTCAAGCGATAAGGCACAAAAAGAGGAGGCAAAAAACGCAAAAAGGCGCAAGGCGGTGGTCGAGGCTGTTACCCACGCCATCACCGTTCTTGAGACCATCGCCGCCCGTGGCCTCGGCACGGTTGATTCCCTTCAAGTAAAAGACTTGAAGGCACAGCTACAACACGACGACCCCGAAGCTCCGGAGGCTAAGGGAAGCAAGGCCGACCTCAAAGATAGGGTCCTCGCGTTGGCCAGCGTGAACCAAGCGGTAGCTAGATTCGCGGCCGAGCGAGCGACTCTTGCGCCCGCCGTCCCCGCCGATACACAGCAAGCGCCATGTACGGCCGCCCCAGCCGCCATCCACCCCGCCATGGCCGCCCCCGCTACCTTATCGCCCCCGGCAGACCTGTGCCCCCCACTGATGGGTGAAGCCTCCGTGAGTGCCCTTAGCGAGGCCCACCCTAACTAGCGTAATGGGCGAGGTCTGGGCGCTGCCCGGGTACAGGTACAGGTATATTTTGCGCGGGGCGCGCGGCTAGTAATTAAAAAATCGTCACGTTCGACCGCCCTACACAGCCAATTTTCAGGGCCCTCACACTGGCTGGAAAAACTACTGCATGCAGCACTACATTAAATGGGTACGTGAGGCATCTCACAAAGTATGCCCTGCTTGGGTATGGAACTCATTAGCGGGCAAGGACGTGACCTTTGGGTAGGTTTTGTAGTCCATCATGACGGCCATGTGCTAGAAACTAAAATTAACAGGTAGGATGCCTGCTCCACAAATGCCGTTTCAGGCAGTCGTCGTAGAATGTACGACATATACAGGTACAAATAGACATTGGTACTGATGGTGTATCTGGTATTGATATATCTATCGGGATTATTGGAGGGTACAGGTTGTGCTGACGCTGTGGCATGCCTTCCTCTTCCTCGGGCTAAATAAATCGACAAATTGAAAAGTGTACTAGCACGACAAGAAACGTCCAAAAGTGATCACGCGGCATCGCGCGCGTGGTTTTTCGCTCTACTGCTCGCATAGGTTCCCCCCCCCCCCCCCCCCCCCCCTCTATTCTTCTTTTTGCTTGGTGGCCTCTGTTGAATTGTCTTGTAATCCTTATTCATTTTTCGTAATGATATATCTTGCGGGTTTACATGCCAATACCATATCCCGAGGGTGCCAAAAAAAAACTTGTATACATACATATCTATCCAACTACGGGGCCAGTACCTAGGTACTATGTCTAGTACCAAGGTACTAGGCATGTGTTGTCTAAGCACCAGCTCGCCCCGTAAAAGTCTCAGTACTTTTCCGTCATTGAGGTGGTGCCTTGAGACCATTTCTCGCTCTCCTTAAAAAAATCAGACCTTTGTTGCACGCCCCTAGTCAACAACACTAGTTCAAACAACGGCAAGATCGGCCAATCCCACGGCCAAACGCCATCATACCCGTACGAGATGCACACTCGTTTATTATTGCGGCCGTGGTGTCCTTAGCATGCACAACTTTACGCGACTATACATACAACTATACATACACTCTTACCATGAAGTCCGTTACTACTTGCGGCACGATTTAATTAACCGCCACACACTGCCGCGATAGCCATGCAACTCAATTGGGCGGTAGTTGAATACCGATTTTCGAGTAACACCACGGCGAGTTGTTCATTGACACAGACACCTTTATAGGCACGCCCCAATTACTGCGGGAACACACGTCGGATTTCCGGCCCGTATTTTGCGCGGGCCGAAATTCGTGCATGTGCATGTTATGCACGCCTCTATGCGTAGCTCGGTACACTTAGTGTCAAGACAAGAAAAGAGACTACTCGACACAAGGTTATCAACATGCTTGCCCAATTGCACTAGTGCCTCGGGGATATGTGTATGATAAGTACTACATTTGTATGACCAATCATACACAAGAGTCACGTAAAAAACGGATCAGCCTAACGCGAGGAAAGGTCCGTACTTTGTCAAACTGTAGGGGCGAGTACGCGAGGCTGTCCTCAGCTTAACTCCGTTGAATAATAATCTGTAGTGTGGCGGAAGCGGCTCAAACGCACGATCTGCCGAGACCGCATGTCGGCGATCCACCACCACCACCATGGGGAAGACCGTAACGATATGAGCGCGTGTCTCCGCCCGCAGAGACCCCCTTCAACCCCTAAAAGATGGTACAAGACGCCAACAACGTGACCGACCCTATCATGGGACAGTTGGCAAGTCTGTCGGCGAAAAATTGTAGGTGGTGAATTGGGGTGGAATGCCGCCGAAACACGAGATTGCACGCGCCTTACGCGTCGAGCCCGACAACGCCGACCGTTTTACCCATGCAACAACAAAATTCAGTGGCGCACAACGCGTTGCAGTGCAAATGCCCTTTCACCCCACTCCCCCCCCTCCCGGCCGTCGGAGCAAATCCCCAATTCATTTACGGACAGTGCGTTACTAGTACCAATTATCACACAGTCGGTAGTGAGTGATACCGGTACGCCGACTATCGAACCCACAGCTTCGATCAATCTAACGGGGTGGGAGTCCTCCGCCGTCTCTGGCCCAACCAACGTATCGCCGCATAATAATAACGCGGGAGGTTTTCCTTCTCACACTAGTGACGCCCTCGACATGGAGGGCGACTCAACCGACGACGAGAGCGATCCCTTTCTTCCCGACGGTACCGTCGAGGACTCCCGACGGTAGTGTCGAGGACATCGCGTGGGTCCCACATGTGCCTGAAGTCACCGTCACATTACGTCAACCAAGAATAATGGTGACGTGGACGGTTCTTAAGTATGATGCCGCCGCTGAAAACGATCCATATGCAGATACAATTGTGGTGCGTGCTGCTGAAACGACTTGTGGGCATGGTTCCGGAATGGTGTACATGACTACAATTCGAACATGAGGGGTTGCACATCAAGGGGTCTATCAAACGATAGATGAAAGCATGTATGCCCATAAGCCCCAGAAGGACAAGCTACGCGGGCTACCCAACATCAACTTCATTCACAGCAATCCCAAGCCCTTAGAGACGGAACTAAAGATTATGTGCGAATGTGCAACGGGCGCAATGGTCTACATGAAAGTGCAAGGGGGGAAAGATGCCATGCGCAACAAAAAGTATGCAGTCGAACATGGTGCGTCAGCTTCGTGTATGCAACGAATGGCATAGGGTGCAAGTGCTGCAAACATGATTTTATTGGGGGATGCTTGGTTTGGCTATGTTCAGCTTTTAAAAACTAACATACAACAGTGTCACCATACATGCCTTTATCCTAAGTGGGATGTGCACTTACTTGCAATGTTCCACACGTAGGCCGTTGTTCCCCTCGGAAAAATGAAGCGCCAAATTACATGTGTTGTGAAGACCGCGCACGTCCTCTTTGATTCCAAAGGCTTTCCTTCAAAAATCCATTTCTTCGGCACCTGCATGGAGTAGAGTTCACATCATTATTATAATGAAAGGTGTTCAACTAGTAGTAAAAGGCAACATTAGTAATAGTTCTGAACTTTTTTTATACCGTCGGCGCTGGCGGTTTGGCCGACGGCTACCCCTACATCCAACGTTGGGCGGACGAAAGCAATAGCATCGTTACCCGTGCTATCCCTCGCCCCCATGTTGCTTCCACCTATTTCGAACGGAGTCTTCGAATCGACTCCCAC
This sequence comes from Tetraselmis chui, assembly GCA_026401115.1. Taxonomy (NCBI): domain Eukaryota; kingdom Viridiplantae; phylum Chlorophyta; class Chlorodendrophyceae; order Chlorodendrales; family Chlorodendraceae; genus Tetraselmis; species Tetraselmis chui. Next base: position 47,635 of record JAPMLY010002162.1, read on the forward strand.
AACCGAACACGACATAATTACCTTGCAATGGAAGAGGCTTGGCTTACCCAAGTTCCGACTAGCTACTACCGTGGCCGGCATTTGCGTGATCGCCTTGTGGAAACTAGTAAAGTTTCATGTGACCGATTCCCACCCCTATTCTGCCTTAACTATCTGGAGCCTCGCAAACATTCTCGCCAGCAAGTCGTTGGTTTACAACGGGCTTCAAGACCACGCTGTGCCAACCTAGCGTCGTAGTAGGTCAATATCCGTACCGTTGGCCGAATCGAAGGGACTCTTCCAAGAACAACGCGTCCACGTCCCCGGTAATTGTGGCCGCTCAGAAAAGGGTCCCAGCAAACAAGCCCGCCGTCTCCGTTGCCACCGCGACGAAGGCGTCTTGCAATGGACGTCCTTCTATTGCGTGCAGTGTGGGATTCCGTTGAAATTGAAATTGAAATTGTTTACATCATGTACCGTATGCGCCGGTTTACAACTTGTACCGTATGCGCCGGTTGCTGTCTCTCGGCCCTCCCAACAATGTCATTCAGGAACTTACAAGTAATGGCTAGACCGTTAACCGCCTAATCCAACCTCTCCAAAGGGTGTTGGGGGTTTTTACTCCCCCCCCGGGGAGGGTGCGATGCGTGGTGGTGGCGGCGTGCAGTTAGGGGCGTGCGTAGGTGCAGTGTGCGGTGGCGCGGCGAGTGGTTGTGCGGGATTTGATGCGGTATATGAAGAGGAGATGATGCACGCATTGGACTGTGTGTGTGTGTGTGTGTGTGTGTGTGTGTGTGTGTGTGTGTGTGTGTGTGTGTGTGTGTGTGTGTGTGTGTGTGTGTGTGTGTGTGTGTGGAGTTGTGCAATGATGCGCGATGTGTCGAGTCGTCCTTTGGAGATGAGTTTGTAAGGAGGGTCAGTGCGGAGGGTGAGAAGAGAGGTGCGACTTGTGATGGTGGATGAGTGCGGTGTGCCCGTACGGCTCATAACGATGGGAAGGATGTCGAATTCGATACCTGGCCAGTGCTGGCGGTTGGCATTGGCGAGGGGGGTGTATTTGGCGCGAATCTATTGAGCGGTGTGGGAGAGGTTGTGGTCCCTGCAGTACTTCCATTCCCCTATCTGAATCTTTTTAATCGAGGAGTATCAGCGGCGACCGTTTGTGTGACCGACGTATCGAGGTTCGAGGAGTCGAATAAAGTCGGGTTTGTGTGCCATGGGTCGCTGTGCGCGGGGGGGGGGGGGGGGATCTCGGTGGGGGGGGATGGCATGGCACGAGATTAGGGAGTCGGGCGAGAGGCCTTCGTAAGCAACAACAAGGCGGGTGGGCATGTGGGTGGGGTGAGGGGGGTGACAGTGAGGGGTGTGGGTGGGTGTGGGGGATACGAATGATTTGATGGGTTTGTTACCAAACTCGGCGCGGCGATGGTCTCCCAGCGTCCGCCGTTGGGGCGTTGAATGAGGGAGAGGAGGAGTTGTAGCGCGTTGTTGTGGCGGTCATGTCTTATGCGAGACATGGTGGGGCAGTTACCGGCCATGAGGCCGTTGCTGGTGAATTGGCCGCACATGGGGCAGCTCATGGTGGGGCTGGGGGTGAGGATGGAGAGGAGCATATCACGGTGAATGTTGTGGCGGCATGCGGAAGAGCAGTTCATGTATCCTTGGATTAGGCGGAATGAGCACGCACTGTCTGTAAGGAGGTGGGTATGGCCGAGTTGGAGGCCTATACCTATGCCCGCTAGTTCAGCTCGGTTGATGGTGTGGGAGGGAGGGGTGGATGTCACCATAATTCTGATGCGTGTGTCCGAGGCGGGGTGAGTGGCGGCCGCGCCAAGGGGGGAGGGGCCGCCCTTCTTTGAGCCATTTGTGTATACGAAGTCCTTCCATTTCCAAGCAAGATCTCCTATGGTGGGGAGGTATGTTAGTTTCGTGCGTTCCGGGAGGGGGTATGTAATGCTGTGAGTGGGGTTAGGGGGGAGATGGTTTATGCATGCTTACTGAGGTGTGTAAGTGTCGAAGAGGTGGGGGAGTGGGTTGGTGATGGTGGAGTTGGGGAGGTGTGTGTTGTAGATGGATTCGAGTGTGTTGTGGAGGGCGGTCATGGCTGCGTGTGTGGGTAAGGTGGAAAGTGCGAGGGGGCTGGCGACAAGGTAGATGTCGACCATCCAACGTGTGCCGAAAGAGGTGGGGGTGGGGTTGCATGTGTGTTGGTCGGGGGGTAGGAAGGTGTTCGCGTCGTTGGGAAGGGAGTATAGGTGGTGGGTGTATGGAGAGTTTATGTATTTGGAATGCCGATAAGGTGTGTGTTCCCATCGGGGGAGGATGAGGATGGTGGCGCTGGGTGTGTGTGAGGCGGTGGAGTGTGCGCTGGTGATTGCATGTTCTATGGCGCGGCGCGTGCATTCGTGGTCGTATTGCCGTAGTGCCATGTGTGTGGCGCGTGGCAGCCGCTGGATGAGAAGACTACGTCTTCGGGGTATAGTGAGTGGTAGGTGTGAGAGTGTAGGGATTTGTTGAGGGGGTCTGAGTATAGTTCGGTCTGGATGTGGAAAGTGTTGCGAAATGCTGTGAGTAAGTCCTCTCGAGTGGCTCATTTGTTGCGTGTGGTGGTGGCGGGTGTGGGTGCGTGGATCTCTGATCGGGAGCCTAGGCGTGTGATGAGTTGGTAGACCTCTTCTTCGAACGAGCGGTGTGTGAGGTCGAGGCGGAAGAGTTGGAATAGGTGTCGGACGCGGGGGCCTGAGAGGGATGTGACTGCTCGGCCGTCTGGGGTGCACATGATGGTGGGATTCCCTTATGTATGTCCGGCTACCGGCACAGCGGCGACTGCTTCGAGCACCACATGCGGCTCGACCCAATCTCTCCGCAACACAAAACGTGTCCGCACGGGAAAAACACGCCCCACTACCGCGCCTCCAAAATTCTTAACCCTTCCTCTCCCCAATGTTTGGAGGGCGTGGTGGACCATGCCTTTGGATAGGGATGGTCGCTAGCTCCGTAGCCGAAGTCTTGGTTGTACTTAGTTTTGCGACGATGGCCATAATAAACAAAACCCTTCGAAATTCGTATGGGCGTGCCTTTCTAACCGTGGTGCGCACCGAGTGGTGGCTTGAGCTATAGAGAGTCAACAATAAATTGGGGCGGGACTGAGACGGATGGAGGCGAATAACAGCTCACACCTACTATAAACACCTATTTCATTTTTTCAATAGGACCACGCAACCCCTCTGCATAACAGAGCACAGATCCGTGCGCTTCATACAATTTTGAGCTTTGTGAGAATAATTGGAAGAAGCATTAAATAAGATTTCGAGCCAGGTTATGACGGCCATTTGCACAGCCCTACAGCGACTTGCCCACTTGCCGCCAAAACTCGGTCTCGTCGATTACGGCCACGTTCAATTTAGCTGCCGAACTGATCTTGCTGCCCCCGGGCTTACTACCCGCCACTACCAAATTCGTCTTCCGCGTGACTGATACCGCTACCCGTCCACCCAAAGACTCCACCAGCACCTGCACTTCGCGTCGCGACAGCGGTCGCTCCACAAACTTCCCAGTCAGCACCATTATCATGCCCAGAAAAGGACGACGGGGCTCCTCTTTAACGAGGGGCCCGTCAACTTCTCCAGCATTGTTTTTCACCGACATCACCTCCACATCGTCTTGCTGGGATGCATCACCCGACTCTGCCGTCGTTGTGACGGACGAGAGGACGCCGACTTTCTCTAATCGAGAGAGTAATTTCTGATTGGACGGTTTCCCCATCCATTGCGTCACGCTAGCGGCCATGTGTGGGCCAAACCCCGGAAGCTCACAAAGCTCTTCCTCGCTCAATCGCGCTAAACGCGATATCGACCCGTCAGTGGCATCGGCCAACTTGGTCGCAGCCTTTGGGCCAATCAGAGGAATCGCGAGGCCGACGATGAGAGTGTCTAGGGGGAGGGGCTTGGCGGCCGTCACGGCAGCCACGTGCGCCGCAGCCTTCCTAGCTTGGTAGCCATCCAGGACCAGCAGCTGCTCAGCTGTCAACTCATACAGGTCGGCGACATCGCGGACGAGGCCCTTGTCGAGGAGCTGTGCAATGGTGGCCTTGCCGATTCCGTGGAAACAGGTCGCCGCGTAGTGCCGCACAAGCCGCTCCACCTGCAGAATTCAATCAAACACAGTAAAGCAAACAATTCCTTAACATAGATGGTCATTGTCGAGACAATCCGAACCTCATCACTGTCGGGCACTGAATATAAACCGTGCATACTCGATGAAAGCTCGTGGTATCATAGAAACTGGAAAAGAAAGTGAGGGACCCGTCAGCACCTGTCCCTGGCAAGTGGCGTTCAGGCAGTATGCCACGTCGGAGCCCTTCTCGCTCACCAACGTAACTGCACTTCCGCAGACTGGGCATTCGGGAGGCATGGTCCATTCGGTCTCGGCGCCAGTGCGTAGATCTGCGAGCGGGCCAACCACTTGAGGAATGACGTCCCCTGCGCGCTCCAGCACCACGCTGTCTCCCACCTGTTACGGATCCGTTAAGGATCCGTTCGTCAGCCCATATGGCAGAAAGCAAACTCTCGAGGAAGGAAAAGTCGTTCAGATGGGGACAGGGTAAGCGAGTGCTGGACCATAGAAATTATGCTCCCACTCGTTCAAAATGCGAGGTGCGGCATTTTGACGGACCTTGACGCCTTTCTTTCTGACAACACTAATGTTATGCAAACTTGCGCGGGACACGGTCACGCCGCCGACGGCGACAGGCTCCAGCACTGCGATGGGAGTCACCCGCCCTGTCCTGCACAACAGAGTTCGCGAAACGACAAAACACTAATAAGAATGTTTCAGCGACACAATGGACATGTGGAGTATGCGTGAAAGTTCTATGCGAGCCTCATCGTGATGCTCTTAGTCAGGTCCGGACTCGATACTGTAGAAAAGAGCTCGCGGGAGGTTTGGCTAGTCAACGTTGTGCACTACCTTCCGAGCGACATCTCGATGTCCAACAACCGGGTGACCACCTGCGCAGCAGGAAACTTCCACGCCACCGCCCATCGCGGGTCGGCGCCCACGCTGCCGAGGCGGCACTGCAGCCCCATGGCGTCCACTTTGAGAACCACACCGTCCGCCTCGTAGGAAAGCCCAGCTCGGCCGGTCATCCATTTCTCCGCTGCTTCCACCGCCGCCTCAAAGTTTTCAGTCACCTTATTGTCCGGACTAACCGGGAATCCAGCCTCACGGAGAGCCAGCAGGCTGTCCCAGTGGCTGGCAAACAGCTGCGCACAGGAGCAATAACATTTTCTGATTTTAGCGGCCAGACCTTCCGGAAGCGATTAGCGACCTCGCGTGCTTGAAAGTATGAAATCAGAGGAGGTCCACGGACCAGTTCGCCGCGCCCGTCCGCCGAGTATGCCATCAGCTGGTAAGCGACAAAGCTGAGCCGCCGGTCGCGTGAGGTCCCTGAGTCCAGCAAGCGAAGAGATCCCGCGGCTGCGTTGCGGGGGTTCGCGAACGGTTCCTCGCCAGCTGCCGCTTGCGCCTCGTTAACCTACGGCGCGGTGTGAAGAGCTGAGGGGCTCAACCTATCACGCAAATTTGGCAGCGAACGAGATACCCGTTGCCCTCTCGAGGCTTACTGGTATGTAAAATATCGGAGCTATCCCCGAAACACATTCACCCAAGGTGCACACGCAATTACATGCCACAGGACATACGGGCAGAAAACTACCAGTTGTAAATGCCCACCTTGACGTAGTTCTCTTTCGTCATGTACACCTCCCCTCGCACCTCAAAGTCTGTAGCAAGAACGGAGAGTGTGTGCAAAACTCAGGGGCGTCGATAACGCTCTGCACCACGCGCGTAAAGCTGTGGTGTGAAAACACGGGCGAGGGTTTGCCGTGTATCAAGACGGATCGGACACCACAATGCATATTTGCTGGCGAGGGTGCGACGGGCGCAAGTAGCGTGAAGGTTGACGAAAAGTGCCCACCTTCCGGGAGCACAGGTGGCCCGCCCTTCTTCCTTCTTCTCCTCCGAACCGAGGCCGGCACATCCCCTATCTGCATCACATTATGAGTCACGTCTTCTCCCTCTGCGCCGTCCCCTCGGGTTGCGGCCTGGATAGAGCATCACCCCGGGAGCAAGGGACGTTAAAGGACGCGGTAGGCAAGCAGTCGCTCCTGCACCGCCTACGGTCACCCCATATACACGGACAAGACTGGCAGAAGCGGCTAGGATACCTTATTCAAAGCATTCATTATCATTACAACCGATAATGCGCAATCCATATACGCACTTTCCGAAAATTACGGTCCTCCCTCTGCGACCTTAACCACGCTGTGCTTGGCCACTCAGACCCCAACCGCTACATACAACCTTACCAGCGTTCATTCATAGCATGGCATGATGAAGTGAAAATCAGAAGCGCAGGTCTAATCATATTCCACCTTAACGCGCATAGACACAGTTGTCGAACATTGCAGTTTGCTCAAAAGGTTCTCCCCATTAAGTATCTTTTCTGAAAATTGATATTTCAGAGCGACGGAACAAGGCCGTAGCTCCCATTCTCCATTCAAGTCAATTGGAGGGTAAGCTTTACAATGCTCAGTATTAAAACACGCAACTTTGAAAGCGCAAGTGGGGCCATGTCATCGGTGACAAGAGAACAACATGACACATCCAAGAACACGCCAATGAAGTGCAATGCAGGACAATGCAACGCAATGCTACACGGCAGAGCGCAGCACAATTTACAACTCTGCATACCCAAACAAAGCAAAGCAAGAAGCAGCAACGTTGAATAACAATGCATGGCAATAGAATACAGTGTAATGCAATCCAAATGATGATGTCACATTACAATGAAATGCAATACATTCCAATGAGATGCAATACATCAATTTAACTCCACAACTTCCACAAAACTACACCACACAATTCCACAAATCATAATAGAACAATATGCGCTACAATGCAATAACATGTCGAAACAAAGTAAAGACAAACAATATATCAAAATATAACTAGGCAACACAAAACGTTGTTTGGGGTTTCAACAAACGTACGTCATAACCTAAACCCCCCCCCCCCCCCCCCCCTAAACTAAACACAGCGTTTTTCTGCCGATCGACAGTACCCCTCAGGTTTCCTGTAAGTAATTCGGCGCTGCGGTTACTCTATGCCGCCCCTCCACTCGCCCCAAGCTTCAAAACTCTAAAACCATAATTCCCTAACTTTAGGGTTTGGTGTATAACAATGGTACTTGACATGTCTATAGTACGTTTTAAGTTTCGCAGTTCCCAGATACAGAACAATAAATTGGTAAAATACAATTTCGCACTTTATGCAATGTAAAAGACAACAACAAAATAAAACACAGCCCTGCGCAGCCCGGAACCAAATAGAATAGCCCAACCGCGATAGTGCGGCGTAGTGTGGCGTGGTGTGGTGTGGTGTGGCATGGTGTGGTGTGGTGTGGTGTGGTGTGGCATGGTGTGGAGTGGTGTGCTGTTGTTGCTCCGTTGCAATTTCAACGGACCACGTCACCTCAATCAGCAATAGACAACGACGTACCAGACATCACACAATACTGGAAATGAGATACGCGCTTACACGGTGACATCACACCAAACAACACCCCACTAACTGACATGATGCGCTATGCCCAAACACAGGTTCACCTGTTGCAGCTCGCGCCGTTTGTATGTCAGCCGCACCGCCAGTCCATCCACCTTGGGCTCCACCACCCATCGCGTCCCTTCCAGTAGCCCCGCTCCATTGCCATCCCGCTCATCACCACTGCCACACAACCAACAATTAGAGGCTGCGTTCGCCTTTCAATAATTTGCCGAGCCCCCTTCGTATCGGTCGTGCGGGTTAATGCCGAATCCATTGGGACGGAGAGACCGCAAAACGGCGGCAAAAAAGGCAATCAATAAACAAAAAAGGCAATCAATAAACAAAACAAAAAGGACAGCAGCTTGGCAAGGGTAAACATAAAGAGATAATCAAACGCCTCAGGATTTTCTTGCTGAGGACGGGGCTACAGGAAAGGGCGCGCTTGGTGGGGGAGAGGCGATACCCCAAAATGCATCACACCTGTCACCTGGCGAGGCGTTGGATCCACAAATGTGGTTGGCGGCGCGTGTGTGCCATGCGTACAGCTCCTCCCGCGAGTGCACTGCCGCAAGACTCAACATCCGCTGCGAGTGCCGCGCCTTGCGCATCTGCTCCATCACCGGTGCGCCCTGCGCTGCATGACTGTGCAACTCAGCCCTCCACTCTCTCACGCAGAGCGTCCCTTTCACAGGATTTCCGGGGACTTGGGCCCAAGCTCTGATCATGTACACTACTGGGAAGGTAGGGGAGTTGTTTCAGAGGAGTAGCAAGGAGGATAGCTTCAGCAGCAACGACTGTTGCATAAAGTGACTCGACTACGACGCACCACGTGCCGAGGAGGTGGCGGCGACGAGCCCTCGCCAGCCTTGTCGGCGATCCGTAGCCGCAGCTCCTCTAGCTGCTGCTGAAGCGAGTCAAACACGCCATCGCTACCGAAAACAAGCATCCCAGTCAGCCACGTGCATGTATCCGAGATATACCAGCGTTTAGGTAGAGGTTGTGACGGTGAATAGTGCGCATCGACGACGGTGGTCATCGACTGCACCTGACGCTCGGCCTGCCCTCAGAAAAGTAAGCCGCCCTGTACCCAGCAAGTTCCCGCTCTATCGTAGCTGCGCGCTCACGCATGGATCCCAGCGTGTCACTCTTCTCTGTGCCTCGCTGCTGCGTCGTCCCGCCGCCGTGCCTGCCTTCACCGCCGCGCCCGCCACCCGAACTCTCCGGCGACGCACCGGCGCCCCCGCCGCCCTTCTGACTCCCGCCTACCGGACAGCACGTCACACTCAATTAACTCGGAACCCCAAACCTTCTTGACCGGTGTAATCACATCGGGAAATGTGGCTGAATGTAGGAGTGAGGGGAGTCAATCGCACTTGCGAAGGTGCGGGCGGGGCGAGGTGGTGGCCGCAATGTCGAAGATCCTGGGCGGCATTGGCCATGGAGCTGCAGGAGCGGGCGCGGCGTGTGGCGGGCGCTCCCTGCCGCCGCAAATAAGCTGCAGAGCTGTGCGTTGATTAGGTGCGCCATGCCTGCGAGCATTGGGGGAGCGCTGATAGGTATTGTGAGGGTGGGAGGGGAGGCCGTTTAGTAACGACGTCGCTGTTGGGGTCACTGCCGGCGAGCAACTCGACGACGATATATGAGCGCACGGTTTCTTCACTCCAGTAAAGACTGTACCCGTACCTGAAGGGGTAGTGCCTCGATGTGCGTGTACGTAGTACAACAGAAACTGGCGGGCGCATCTTTATTGGAGCAAATAACAAATTCTTGCAAGAAAAAGCAATGGAGACCACCAAGCAAAAAGAGGAAAAGAGGGAAAAACCTAAGCCCAAGGAACAGGAAGGCATGCCGCAGCGTCAGCACTGCCCTCCTGCAAAGCGTCGCGGAAATAGGAGCCTAAAGTTCCATGAAGAGCCGCAGAAAGACGTTGCATGAATTCACGTCGCACATCCCCCCAAAAACGCCAAAAGGAACATACGTATTCCGACCAACGAAATGTTGCGAACGGAAATAAATGTCAGAGCGCAAGGAGCGAGAGTCGACAGCACCCGTGCCAGGGAAGCGACGAACTGCAACCAAAAAACAAATAGCTATGCGATCAACCAACTCAGCCGCCATAGGCGCCAACCGGCCCCCATCCTCCATAGCGAAGTGATAGTAGTCATGGACCGATTGAACCGAAGGCGTGTCAAGCAAAGCAGAGGTGCGGAGGTCCGCATCAAGTCTGCCATGTTGAGCTCCCAATGCAAGGCTACTTGTTATAACTAGCATTGCATTACCTCTAGTGCTTATGTACAAGGTAGCTAGTCCTTATCTTAGTACTTTGTGTTGTACTAATAGCGGTACTCTATTTCCCCGTTAATAGCGGTCGGCCGGCCCTGCCGGTGCCTTTGCCGGCCGCCATCTCTCTCTTCTCACTCCCTTTGTCCCCACTGCTGGCCCCCTACGTCTAGCGGGGCCGGCTAGACTACCCGTGTAACCATTGTACTCCCAAACTCTAGCAAGTTATGGAGCCCTCCACCTGAAGGATACGCGAGACAACAGTGTCGTCCGGCGTGCAACTTGGAAACTCGCCCGAAGGCAACGCCGACCATAAATTTTTTTCAAAAAACTATAATACTTAACACCTTACTTTCGTTTTGTTTTTTATTTTCCAATTTCATTTCTGTTCTACGGAACATCACCGCTACCATCGACCCTACTCTAGCCTACCACGGCTATATTCTACTATACGCCTCGACGACCTAGCCAACCACACAAGCGCACTCGCTTGTGTGGACATGGTGCATACAGGTCCAAGCTGGAGTGGGGAAGGGGGGAGCATTGTCAGGGTGAACACTCATACACAAGGTGCGCGAGAGCATCAGCCGTTTCTTAGAGCAGCGGATATATACACATGCTTGTTCCCACCTCGGCTGTCGTTGTGCCCCACATTGGGTGGAGGATACGGAAAAGGTACATTGAGACACCCCGGGGCTACATGCCGAGGGGTCGGCGGGCATCAAGCCGTCTCTTTGAAACCACCGTTAGGCACATTTACCGCTAGTGGATTTTTCCACTGCCTGGGTACCTGTATTTTCTTGGAATGGCGCCAAAAGCAAAACCGGCGCCCGCGGCATGGGCCGACGACACCGCCGCCGACTCCAGTCGCAGCGATACACCGTCTGCCGACTCGGCCAGCGATAGCATTTGCATGGTCATGGAGCAGCTACAACTACTCCATGCTCGCATGGACGACTAGGCCCGGACACAGTCGGAACTTCTCCGTCGGGACGCGCTGCGCGATCACCCGGTCGCTATCGGCACGGCAGCGAACCTACATGTCGACGCCCCCTACGGACTCACTGGCGAGTTCGTGCATGCTCCGACACACGAGCCGGCACGCATTGGCAGCGCCAGTCGCTGCCATACGATCGATCCGGAATTTGTCGCAATGACGGCAAACTGGGCCACACACTTCGACGGTGATTTGTTTTCACGGTCGTATCGCATAGACGCTCCGCTTATGCCCAAGACAGGGGAATTTAAAGCCTAGAAGCGCGATTTCTTGTCGTTCTTGTCGATTAAGGCACATGCGCTCATTCCATAACTGGCTATGTCCTGCTCTGGTGTTCCTCTTAATCCAATCGCTCAGCGGTACGCCCACGCTATGCTCGTTCAATGTTTCCGACATAACAAACCCGCTGCACAAACAATTGCGGGGGTTCCTGCTAGACGACCCGACTGTGGGAAAGCTGCTTGGGAAATGTTGTGCGAGAGAATGGACGCGCAATCCATCTCCCGCACACTGTCGCTCTTGGACCGTATGATGGTCCGGCAAGCGTCTGGCATGTCTGTGTTTGCGTACGTTCACGCAGTCAAGCAGCTCATTGATGAACTCAACGAGTGCATGCAGCTGAAGGATGGATCTGCAGCGATTCACCCACATGTGCTCGCACTGGCCATGATTCGTGACCTTTCGAACTTCGGGTAGTACGGCCAAGCAAAGCAGTGCGTAATCAATGCTTTTGACACCGACTTCATCCTATCAACCGATAAGGTCATGGGGAGCATCATTCACCAGTCGCAGAATATGGACGCGGACGACAATGTTAAATCTGACAATGCTGCTCCGGAACATCCAGTTAATGCTTTCCTTGCAGATCACAAGTGCCAGGGTGGCCGTGGCATTGGAGGCTAGACCACAGATAAGAAAACATCCAAGTTTGCGATGAAGTGTGGTGTGTGCGGTGACCCAAATCACGCATGGTCTACCTGTAAGGCTCGAGATGCAGACGTCCTCCGCTAGACACTGGCCAAGCACAAACATATTGCGGAGAAGTACGCCGGACAAACCCCTCCCACAGCCCATCTCAGCGACGTACCTGCCGACATGGCGTCCGTGGAGGATGCTGACGGGGAACCACTTGCCTACGACATGCAAGACGAGTATGATGTAAGTACCTCCTTTGCCTCTGTTGCATTCGCGTAATCCGCGTCATTTGTTGTTGGTCTGTCTTACTACTGGGTAGTTGACTTTGCCTGCTCCGTCAATTGAACCGCCTTTCGGTCGGATTTTTCGGAGTTTCACCCCTCATCTCGCCGCAGCACTGTTGGTGGAGTTGGTGTAACTGTGCAAGGCAGTGGGAGTGTTCGCATCCCCATATGCTTAGTATCCGGTCAGACGGTATTTCGTCGTGTTCATGCACTCTATACCCCTGATTTGTCCTCTCGGTCTGCACAACACATCAGCCGGCTACTTAGTGTTAGTTGGATGCAGAAACACTCAGGATGTGAGTTCTCTTTCCCTACCAACACTGACTCCGGCATGCTGCTTGTCACCACATGAATGGGGATGCTAATTCCGTCGGGGAACGGACTGTACCTCCTTCCGAGGTCGCATGATTGTGCGGGGCTGCTCTCGTGACAAGTAGATAGTACTAGCCAGGAACCTGTCGCACTTGCTGCTGAGTGTGACGCTGCTTTGTGGCATAGCCGGCTGGGTCACTTGAACATGCAAAGCCTTCAAGCTCAGCATTCACACAATACCCCCTATGTACCGGTCATGCCTAGCTCCGTAATGAAACTCCCCTGTGAGTCTTGCAATCTGAATAAGGCCACCTCAGCCCCACAGAATCGCACAGCATCTCACGTACATGCAGCTCCTCTTCAGCATTTTTGTGTGACTTGTGGGGTCCGGTTCACGTTCCATCTCCGTACGGCCTGCGCTATTGCTTGCTGGTCATTGACCATCACACGAATTTTATGTGGGTTCGGTTCTTGAAGTCGAAAGACGAGACTTGCTCTAAGTTGGAGACCATCCTCTTGGACGTGCGGCATATCCATGCCCGGTACCACTCGCAGGGACATGCGTTTGCACCTTTCATAAAGTTCGATTCTGACTCTGTATTTGAGGCGTCCGACACGCAGCTCATGTGCGCACGCTTAGGCTTCAACACACTGTTCTCCGCCCCTATGCACACCATATGATGGGGAAGGCAGAGCGCCCGTGGCGCACCCTGCGTGACTGTGCCTCCTCCATGTTGCACACCATGTATGTCCCTAATAGCATGTGGTCGTGTGCCACGGTAGTACATATTTGCGCAACCGCATCTTCAGCAGAGTATTTGGCCCATCAAGAGGGGTTCCCCTCACACTTCTCACAGGGACCGTGCCTGATGCGTCGACCTTTAGAGTGTTTAAGTGCGCGGTCTTTGCCAAGGTCCCTGACAACCTTAGACGGAAACTTGGCTTGAAGGCCTTTCGTGGGGTGATGGTGGGGTACTCCCAGAACTCGCATGGATATCGCGTGTACAACCTTGCTACGCGGCGCATAACCACCTCGGTTCATGTCAAGTTCCAGGAATCCGTGCCTGGTATTGGCACGTCTCACCCTGTTGACTCGTCGATCGATGTGTTTTTCGACGTAGACGACGCGCCTGATGCGCCCGGCATAGCCTCACACACTCAGCTCAGCCAGGATGACATGGACCCGACTGATGCCTTGCTTGACTCGGGTAGACCCACTCGAGTTACTGTGGCCCCTGCTCATTTTGAGGACTACGTCGCTCACGTATCCACTGTAACTCGCGTGTGTGTCAGTAACTTATGCGAATCTGACATGTCCGACCACATGGAAGACATCCTACCACTACCTGATTTATCCTTGTTGGTAGCTCAGCCGCGCCACATGTCCACAGAAGGGCCCGCGGATGATGTGGCCCTTGTCTCCGCTAGTGTCCGCGTCGAACCGGCATCCATCGGAACAAGGCTGCTTTGGTTAGCCCACAGTCCGCGGAATGGCAGCATGCCATGCGACTGGAATTTGACTCCCTCACGTCTAACCTGACATGGGACCTAGTTCCCTTGCCGGCGGGACGCCGAGTGGTCAACAACATGTGGATTTACAAGGCGAAAATAGACGCCTCTAGGGCTGTCTCTAGGTACAAGGCTCGGTTCGTCGCCAAGGGTTGTAGTTAGCGCGAGGGGATCGACTACACAGAGACCTTCTCGCCTGTAACACGACTTGCTAGCCTCCGCGTCTTCTTCAACATCGCGGCAGCGCGCGACCTCGAGCTAGGCGGGCTTGACATCGACACGGCGTTCTTGTACGCCCCCATCAAAGAGGATGTCTACATCAGACAACCACTTGGGTTCGATGACGGCACCAATAACGTTTGTCACATGCGACGGTGCATGTACTGTCTAAAACAGTCGCCATGAGAGTTTAATGAGTTGCTTCGCGATTGGCTCGTCTCCAAGGGCTCGCGTCTGCTCATGTCAAAAACGTATCCTACCGTCACTAAAGACAGTAAAAAGATCCAAAGTACTACTAAAGTACTACTGAACCACATAAAGGGGATGGGTCGGTAGCTTGAACAAGCAACGCCGATCGTCTGCGCTCTGGGCTTGGCCTCCCAATGAGTGACAGACAGGTGGACAGGGCCGTTGAACAACGTGCACCATCCACCTCTCCCCACCCGAGCTAAGCTCACCAAGGTCAGTGGATCCGTAGCGACACCATACGGTACACACTCAAAGGCGCAGCTTTCATGGATTTGAATTTCATCCCCCCGACAGCTCTCGCGCCACCCACTTCGAAATCCGAACATGTACCCGCCATAGTATCCTAGATCCTTCACACACATCGCTTACAAAAAGTCATCCCGGACAGCGGCGCGCCACACCGCACCCCTCCGAGCGTCCGGACGTCCATGTCCGCCGCCGACTCCCAACAAATCCAGGTCCCATCGGGCCTGGTCGTGTGCCGCCAACACACGCAGCCCACTCGGAAACCCACTCGAAAATCCTCAACTAACCTCCCGGTTTCCCCTCCCCAATCGGAATCAAGCTCGAACGATATGTCCTCGACCCCTACCCCCCCCCCCCACCTATAGGCAGGCGCTTCTGCGGGACCCCCAGGACCGCGAGCGCTACGCGGACCTCTGCGATCCCCGAAACCAACTCGTGGGCCACCCGCTGACCCCGCTCCTCACCGTCCCTCAACTGTCCCATGTCCGACGGAACCTGGGAACAGCCCTGGACCCCTCCCCTATTCGTCGTGGCCTCCAGACCCCCCTGGTCTTGGCTGCCCCCCGGTCAACCAAGGACCTTGGCACGGCCGACGACTTCTCCACCCGCATGATCGACTCCACCCTTCTAACATGCCAGTACTCGACCACCCCCTCCCACCTTGCTCGCTTTTGGATTCACGGCGTCTTCCTGCCGGACCCATCACACCCCGATCCGATCGCGTCGGCCTGCACAGTGGCCCGCCAATGGCTCCTCGAGAGCATCCGCAGCCTCGCTGACCTCCCCCATCGTATTAAAAATATAATTGGTCGGGAACTCGTCCATCACACACGATGGACTGCGAACTCCACCCGCACCCTCCACCCGACAGTCCCAAAATGCGACGACACCACACCATTGCCTTCCGAGCTTCGTTCGGACTTTCAGGAAATACGCCTTGCTCTTCCCACCTCTTGTGTGGCGGTCGGCCTCCTGTCCAGCACCCGCCTTCACAGCCTCATCCCCTACTCTCCTGACAAAACTACGACAGCAGAAAATTCAGTTCCTTCGAGACGCCTCCGCCCCTGCGGTCTCAGGCCGGCGCGTGAAAATCCGCTCCCCCATGTTCATTGGTATCACCGGCCAAGATACCGTCGCACTCCTGCAGGACCTCCTCACCTCCAGCCTCGCGCATGAACTCACCTCTGCTGGATCAACCCCCTCGACCCACCCCCAATGCAGACTCGAGGACCTCCCAGAGCCAGCTCAATTCATCATCCAGTTCGCGGACGCCCTCCAGCCAATGGACATTCCCACCCCGATCGAGGACGACCCCTCCTCCCTATGGTGGTCCAAGCACCTCCACACCAACCACATCTCCGACCAGTGGCTCCT